>OX422194.1:7639819-7902572 GCA_949130485.1 Agelas oroides | reverse complement strand
TAACATCCCAACTGTGCCAGGCTTGCAAGCCTAGCATGTGTGTGTGTACAGCATTGTTCCCAGGCCTATATGTCCATTCCTACCACTACCTAGTCCTCATTCCCAGATCCTCAGCAAGACGCCCAGTAAGAATGCGGTGTGTGTATGATACTGAGGGTCTGGGGGCCAGACTACATGTTCCGAGGTTTTGTCTCACAGCTTTGGAGACAGTTGCGAGACAAAACCTCGGAATGGAAAGCCCGGGTTCAAGGCTAATGCTAGGCTACATGCAAGGTTGAACTCACATGACGTAAAGCCGTAGGGATGTATTCTGACCAACTTCAACTGTAGTTATGTCGTCAGCACACAGTAAAAAACTGCCCCTCTGTATTGAGCAGAAATAAAGTAGTATGGGGGCCAGACTACATGTCCGAGGTTTTGTCTCACAGCTTTGGAGACAGCTGCGAGACAAAACTTCGGTATGTTCATCGGGAGTGAGAGTCTGGCTACCAAGACCAGGCAAGAGGACAGCAAGTACCAACCCGACGTATCATCATAACTGTACCTTGGGGCGTTGCATAGTCGCAGTTGACATCTGCCAGTGCCACCGCACAAGAGCACACGGCTACAAGCAGACTCCACCATATTCTCCTGTCAGTACTAGCTGCCATTGTCTGTGCTTGAATGGAGGGATGACTTACTTGCTGAGTACACGTACGTAGTGTGTGGTTCCGCCCACCCGGTCACATGGCCCAAGTTACATGTAGTTTGGTTCCCAGACCATTCCTGGTCTGAAGTAGCTCTGGGGATCGGGAGGAGCCTGGGAGAATTGACTAGAGCCCCGGCGGTATGCTCTGAAGTCTAGACGATGATTTTCAATGGGTCGTTCAGCAGCTGTGCTCTGTCATTGAAGTGAGTAAGTTCGTATATCCGTCTCTGTTTACATCAATGGTGATTCAATCATGCGTGCACATGGCCACATCATTGCCTAGTCATGCTAGTGGCCATGTACATAATACATGTAAATTATATGAATCATACTGTTTCATGCAAAATAGCCACAGGCAGGTAGGCATTGTTGGTCCATATTTTATTCTAGTTCCACACAAATCATTATAAAGATCCTTTTGTAAAAGGGGGTAGTCACTTATGTTGTAAAAGGGGTAGTGTATATTTTGCCTTGGTGACTGCCAAGGAATCAAGATATTAGCTCTAAACAGTCAAGATCAACTGATTAGCAATTTTTCCTCGGGTGTGGCTATTGTAAATCAAGCCATCAAAAGGGACTCATTGAGCAGTATTTGCTCCTAGTTGAAAATAGTTCACCGATGAGATGCATGTAGCTACTCCTTGTGTTGTGATCCTATTGCATATCTGGTTATCTTTCTCAGATGGTTTCGGTGTTCCTTGGCGTACGTGCCCCACGGTTTAATACCATTTTACTGCCATGCTGCTGTCAGGGGTCTGCTAGTGGGGGAGCCCCTACTCATTGGTCTGTTAGTGGAGGAGTCCCTGTTCGTTGGTATGCAAAAACAAAAATTCCCACTGCAAGAACAGCAAAGAGATTAGAAAAGTGAGTATTACAAATCTCATAATTGTGCCAGTTGAAAATTTAAACGTAGTCTCCCCTTCTCTCTCTTCTCCTCCACTCCCTCTCCTCTCTTTCCCTCTTTCTTTCCTCCCTTCCCACTCTTCTCTCACCTCTCCTCCTCTCCCCTCTCATTTCGTCATCTCCCGAATCCTCCTCTCGCTTCAACCCTGTTACTCCCTGGAAGCGGTTCATTAAGCACATACAATACAGCTTCTATTCAGGACTCACAAGTCTAAGCATCTAAACGAAACAAATGCCCTCGGGCATCAGCTTGTGTATATTTCATCTGCAGACTGGGTCTTGGTCCTGACGGGAAACCACTGCCTATTCCCAACACAAAGAAGATCTTTCCTCGGATGTACAAGGTGCTGTTGGTCAACCAAGATGGCTCCACTTACACAATTCAACACAAGTAAGGGAAATAATATCACTTGCAGTCGACATCATTTTAACCATAACTCAATGTAACTCAATGAAACTCAATGTAACTCAATGTAGCGTTTTTTTGCGCTCTTCGGCTTCCGTGTATTATACTGAATGCAAACCGAAGAACGAAAACGGGGGAGGCCTGGGAACGAGGCTAGCTAGGAACCATGGCCTCATATATACCCAGGCTAATTTCTTCTGTGTGTGTGAGCAAAAGAGCCTGGGTACAAGGCTAGGAACCAAGGGTGTCAGCCTAGCCAGCTACTGAGGCACTGACTCTGCCACCTTGGGACTAGTCTCTGTACCACAGATGGATGCTGGCTACTATATTGGCTCTTGTTGTGTAGTCTCATTCCCAAACCACAATTTTCACAATGTATAGTCTGGGTACAAAACTAACTGTCTTGTGACTGTCACCCTCCCTCCTCCTCCTTCTCCTCCCCCCTTCCCCTCTTCCCTCCACCCACCCACTTCCCCACACCACACAGATATCCTTACCATATCCTCCCTCTACCTCTGGACCCCTCTACCCTCACAGAGGGAGCAACGTGCAGCCCGAGAAAAGAAGAAAATGGAAGCTAAAGCAAGAAGATATGTGGAAGAAGAAGAGGACGAAGAGGAAGAACCTTGGGGACCAATCCAAATACAAAGACCTCATATAGCCACACCCTTAGTCTAGCTGGCTCAGCAAGGAGTATTTACTTACATGTCCCCGTTGCATGAAGCGTTTTGCGACCTGGATCAAAATGGAATCAAGCAACTAATGAATCAAAACTGAAAAAACTAACATATATCAACGATACTAAGAATGTGTGCCTGCCAATTTGACCTTTGAACCACTGTGAGTCAAGCAATCGAGAGCTTTGGTGATAAAGCAATTTTAAGCACAATTTCCACCAGTCAAAAACCTTGATCTTGGTAGCAAAAGCTCACCAGGCGACCTATATGTGACTATCCTTGCTCAGCCATTTTCTAACTAGACCTGAGTTTCTTGCCTGCCAGTAGCAGCTAGTGCCATGTTAGTCTCGCAAGCCAGACCCAACAACCCCACGTCCCTTCCCCCCGTGCGTGATACTGAAAGTGATCCGTGCTGGGGTTGGTTGGGTCTGGGTTGCAAGACTAATACCATGTCTCATTATATCACGTCTCCATTCAATGATGGAATTTCATACATAAATAACCCACCATGACATCAGTTCAAAGGTCGTGCAATGAATTGCAGGGCATGACATCAGTTCAAAGGTCGTGCAATGAATTGCAGGTTGAATAGGGGGTCGAGTAGCAATCCACTCAAAAGTAACCGCTAATTCAGTTGGCTGTAGTCTAGTACAATAGATGGCGGTCATATTGGGCGCGTTTTTTACTCGAGTCGCCTCCCTGAAGTTTAATACTGCACGTCTATGGCGTTGATGGGGTGCAGGGCCGGCTGCTTGCTCACGGCGCTGAGGAGCGGCTGTAGAACACGCCTGTTGAGCAACACCCACTTCACCGTCGTCGTGAGTGGTAGATATTAAAGTAGTGATATCGGGGTGAAAATTAAAAGACGCGGCTCTGCTGCTTAGAAGAAATGCAACTAATTTGGTTTGAGATCTGCCCTTCCATAAATAACATTTTTGCCTATAGTCTTGTTTTAATTCTGCCTTTTTATAAACAGGGAGAAGTGGTTCATTGCTTGTCGGTGCAAACTCTCAACCAGTAGTTGCTTTAGTACGGTTTCATGCCATGTAACAACTTTGAGGGGCAGGGTTAACCTCGGTTCCAGGCTCTCCTGTCAGGGATGATGTTGATGGTCTTTATATTTTTAGGCCAGGCCACCAGGCAAGGAATGTTCACTTATACGTTTCCCTGTTGAAGCGTTTGTGCCCCAGGGCAAAATTATATTTTTAGGCCAGGAATGATATTGATGGTCTCTATAATTATTTTTAGGCCAGCCAAAGTAGATTTATTATTTCGCATCAGCAACTTACTCAATTTGTATGTGGGCGGGGCGGTCATTATTCATTATTTTCTCCATGCTCGGCAAGTGTACGGTGCTACAGCCATGAGAAGTGGGCGTATCGGAAGGCAATAATGAGGCAGCCGGTCTCTAATGAAGCAGGCACTGACGTGAAATAAATCTGGCCTTATGGGACCAGATCGCCATCACATGTCTCAATTTCCAACTGACAGTAGTGTGTATGTCCCTATTCTTGTGTTGCAGCGAACAATATCAACAGGCGCTCGAAATGACGCCAAGTTTTATGAGAGTTCGGTGGAGGCGGTAAAGGACATTGGGGACGACACTAGTCCCTGGTTGGTGGGTTCGGTCTGGTGGGTATTCCTGAGAACCTCATCACAGCTGTGAGGGAATGCGGACCAAAGGCCCTCTGCGTTGTCAGCAACGAAGCAGGGTGAGCACCCAGCTTGTTCTACAAGCTCTGAACTCCTAGCCTCGTTCCCAGGCTCTCCCTGCTAAGGAGCCTGGAAACGAGGCTACCGAACTCCCACACATACCATTGCACAGAACTTTCCTAATACCTAATAAGGAGGATGACCACACGTATCTTAACTCTGACCTCATTCCCAGACTCAGAGCCTGCCCACCTTTCAGCTGCTTGTAGTATGGAAATTTTTTCATGCATAGGGAGAGCCTGGGAATGAGTCTACAATCCAATTTAGTCTCAAACCACACCCACTTCCACAGAGAGGGGGGTCTAGTGGACTCAATCTGAACTCTGTGTGGGAATGTGGTACATAGCAAAGAAACGTGTCTGATACCAAAGAATGCAGTTGAACCTTTGAAGTCCTATATGCACTGGAATTCATCTGTTTGTGATAGAACAGCTTCCTGTCCACAATGACCTTTAACTGAATTTCATATCTAGACTGGCAAACATTCCACACACACACACACACACACACACACACACACACACACACACACACACACACACACACACACACACACACACACACACACACACACACACAGTGTGGATGACTTTGGCCTGGGCATGCTGTTACAGACGCACCAGATCCAGCGCATCGTGTGCTCCTATGTTGGCAGCTGCAAGGAACTAGAGAGACAATTTCTCAATGGAGAGGTGGAGGTGGTACTAGTACCACAGGTGGGTGGAGACTTAATAACTAACCAGTACCATGCCAGTACTATTACCACAGGTGGGTGGAGACTTAATAACTAACCATTATCATGCCAGTACTATTACTGCAAGTGGTTGGAGACTTAATAACTAACCAGTACCATGCCAGTACTATCACTGCAGGTGGGTGGATACTTAATAACTAACCAGTACCATGCCAGTACTATTACTACAAGTGGGTGGAGACTTAATAACTATAACTAATGTGGCAGCAGGAAACTTAATAACTAGCCAGTACTGTATGGTAAGCATGTTAGTATTGGACGAGGAGACTTAATAACTAACCAGGGTAGGTGAGTGGAAGCTTACATACTAACTATACTCGGACCATTGACTCCGAGTAACGCGGTGAGGATTCTTTCTATAACCACTCTTGCTTCAGGGTTCTCTCGTTGAGCGTATTCGTGCCGGGGGTGCAGGAATCCCTGCATTTTACACACCCACTGGCTTTGGGACGCTCGTACACAAGGGAGAACCAATCAGATTTGACCACAATCACCATGTGGAAATTGAGAGCAGAGGGAAGGAACACCGTGTGTTCAATGGCCACCACTACATTATGGAGGAATCCATCACTGCGGACTTTGGTCTCATCAAGGCATGGAAGGCAGACAAGAAAGGAAATCTCATCTTCAGAAAGTCTGCCAGAAACTTCAATGTACCCATGGCAAAAGCTGCTAGAGTCACCATTGCTGAAGTAAGCCTTTCTCCTCCCTCCCCTCCTTCTTCCCTCCCTCTCTCCCTCCTCCCTCCCTCCTTCCCTTCTTCCCTCCCTCTCTCCCTCCTTCCCTCCCTCTCTCCCTCCTTCCCTCCTTCCCTCCCTCCCTTATCCCCCTCCCTCCCTCCCTCCCTCCCTCCTCCCTCCCTCCCCCTCCCTCCCTCCCTCCCCCTCCCTCCCTCCCTCCCTCCCTCCCCCTCCCTCCCTCCCTCCCTCCCTCCCCCTCCCTCCCTCCCTCCCTCCCTCCCTCCCCCCTCCCTCCCTCCCTCCCTCCCTCCCTCCCTCCCTCCCCCTCCCTCCCTCCCTCCCTCCCCCTCCCTCCCTCCCTCCCCCTCCCTCCCTCCCTCCCCCTCCCTCCCTCCCTCCCCCTCCCTCCCTCCCTCCCCTCCCTCCCTCCCTCCCTCCCCCTCCCTCCCTCCCCCTCCCTCCCTCCCTCCCTCCCCCTCCCTCCCTCCCTCCCTCCCTCCCTCCCTCCCTCCCTCCCTCCCTCCCTCCCTCCCTCCCTCCCTTTTTATATATTATATTTAAACATCTCCTTTTGCATGTGAGGGTACATACAAGGAGGCCTAGAGATACAGCCATTGTCTACATGCTGAGCTATTGCATGGCACAAATAAATTGGCTGTCTCTAGGGCTAGAATAGAAAGATAGAACAGTTTAGAAATTAGGATAAGAATAAAGAGTTTCTCAATGTCCAAATTCGGTGTGACCCGAGTATGGCCTTCCTGCTCACGTCTTGTAGAAAGTGGTGTCTGTTTTTACTGCTGCATCTCTCGAGGCTTGAAAACAGGTGCTTGAAGCCCTCCGGGTTTAGAAAACCTCGGCTGCCAACTTCGAGCGTTACAGTGCTTGTATCATAGCCATTTCTCCTTCCTGTCTCAACCAGATCCTCATACTCCCTCCCTCCCTCCCTCCCTCCCTCCCTCCCCAGGTGGAGGAGATAGTGGAAGTGGGTACATTTGCTCCTGAGGACATCCACCTGCCCAGCATCTACGTTCAGAGAGTTGTGAAAGGAGAAAAATACCAGAAGAGAATAGAGGTGTGTTACTAGCACTGACCCAACCTCATTCCCAGACTGTCCTGGAACAGAGTTCAGCCATACTGGTTGGTAGTGGTCAGGTATCATCCTTTTTGCCCACCCTCATGAGTGCACTTCACTCATCTTAGAGAGGCACATGCAACAATCTTACTAGTCACAGTGGGTGGAGCCAGCAACAAGAGAATATAGACTGCAAGACTGCTTTGTCCGGCTGGAATTTCTGAGAGAATGATAAACACACACGCTTACCTTCTTTAAATCCATCAATCTTGCAGAGTGCGTGCATACACTATTTTCTTTTTAATTTGCTACTTTCAAACTGTTGACTGTTGAGTCATGCACAGAACTCAGAACTTCCACTTGAAAAAGCCAGATGGAAAAAAATGGGTTAGGGATGGCTTTGTTTCAACTTACAAGGATTGTACTCACCTGTGGTTCAAAACTTCAACCATATGCTCATGCAGTTCTCAAGTTTTGTATCTGTCACTTGCCTGTGAACCCGTGTGTATGCTTCTAAAATTATTGCCCTATCTGTATAATCATCACCATAGTACAAAGCTATACCGGAAAATATCACGAGTTTGTTGCCGTCAGTATTGTTACGAGTGATATTTTTTTTTTTTCCAGTATAGCTTAATTGACACTATTGTGATAGTGATATTTATCATATGAACTATTGCACGTTCAGACATAGTGTGCATGACTTATAGTACCGAATTCTCACGTGACTTGTAGTAAAAAATATTAAACTTCATGCAGCTGTAAGACTTCCCCGTTGACTGCTGTACATTGGCATGAGTTAGATGTATAGTAATGTGTGGTATGCCTAATTCTATTAGAAAAACAAACTGTTTCAGACTCCCAGAAATACCAGCCATTTACTCCACCTTGAATTCTACATGCTTATAGGCAATTAAGCTGTAGCAATAGCGGGACCTGCTAATGTTTTGATCCACATGTCTGCAGGTTCTGTTGGACTTTAGTAATACAGGCCTTCTCAACTGTCTTACTGGCAGCTGCCCTGCATGTCTTACACTGTTGCTAAGTGACAATTTGCGACAAGATGTGCAGCTGTTCTGTATTTCTTACCCCAGCATGTGACGACTCGCAAACGTGGCAAGGAGCTGGTGAGGACAGAGCCCAAGACAGAGAAAGAGAAGATAAGAGACAGGATCACCAGACGAGCGGCCCTTGAGTTCCATGACGGAATGTATGGTATCCTCACCTTCACCTCCTTTGTCTCCTGAGATTGTAGTCATGAGTGGAATACTCACCATGAGTGCTTTACATTCAGTGTATCTTCTCCTCACCCTCTTCCTCATTTTTCTTCTCCTTTCCCCCCTCCTTCTCTTCCTAATTCTCATCCTCTTCCTCCTCCGTCTCCTCCCCCTCTGTCTCTTCCTTGCCCCCCGTATGTCTCCTTTTTTTCTCCTCTTCACCCTCTTCCTCCTCTTCTCCCTCCTCCATGTCCTCATTTTTCTCCTCCTTTCCCCCCCTTCTCCTTCTAATTCTCATCCTCCCTCCTTCTCCTCTTCCCCCTCTGTCTCTTCCTTCCCCCTGTATTTTTTCTCCTCCTCCCCCTCCTTCTGTTCCCCCTTCTCTCTTTCACTTCCTCCCCTTCTTTCTTTCTCTTCCTCCCCTGTGTCTCTTTCTTCCCCCCATATGTCTCCCTTTTTCTCCTTCTCTCTCCCCCCTCCCCCCCTTCTTTCTTTCTCTTCCTCCCCTCTGTCTCCTCCTCCTTAATTCTCCTCCTCTACTCATATTATCCTTAACCCTCCATCTCAGTCAACCTGGGCATTGGCCTCCCCATGCTTGCCAGCAACTACATTCCTAAGGGTGTGGACGTGGTCATTCAGAGTGAGAATGGACTATTAGGGATGGTGGGTTTGTACCATCACCTCCTTTCCCCCTCCGACCCATCTCTTCCCTCATTTTCCACATCCTTCACCCCTCCTCCTTCCCCCTTCACTCCTCCTCCTTCCCCCTTTATATCTCCTCCTTTCCCCTTTACCCCTCCCCCTTCCCCCTTTACCCCTCCTCCTTCCCCTTGCACCCCTCCTCCTTCCCCCTAGCACCACTCCTCCTTCCCCCTTCACCCCTCCTTCCCCTTGCACCCCTCCTCCTTCCCCCTAGCACCACTCCTCCTTCCCCCTTCACCCCTCCTTCCCCCTTCACCCTCCTCCTTCTCCCTGCACCCCTCCTCCTTCCCCCCTTCACCCTCTTCCTTCTCCCTCCTTCACCCTCTTCCTTCTCCCCTTCCTTCTTCTAACCATTCAGTAATTCTCCCAGCATTTGTAGTTAGTAGTTAATGCTAGGGTTAAAAACCCCAGCTACAAGGTGGGACGTTCACGTTCAGAGTGGGTCCACTGTAGTTATTTCAGGCTAGGTCTTTCATGGATAACTATGCGCATCTTCGTTGGATCTCTTCAGGGGCCGTACCCATATGAAGGGGAGGAAGACTGTGACCTGATCAATGCTGGTGGGTGTGGTCTACTCTTTGGCTCCACCTCCTAACATAACACAGTAGGAAGTCACTTAATCGTCCAAACATGTTGGGCACAAAAAAGTGTGTTTAACGTGCGATAAGTAAAATAATGAACCCCTTTCTGAGCATCAGGTTTCCATGGTAATGCATCATTTTGGAGTTCAAGGAACATTGCATGTACAATTGCAGTGAGCATGTGAAAATAAAATGTGTTTCTGACTGACCTCCGCACTTGATCTCCAATATGACATAATACCATGGAAACTGGATGCTCAAAAGCAGTCTATATGCAAGTAAACTACCTCCTATTTAATGCACAGCAAAATATCTATGATTGGGTATTCAGATAAGTGAAGTTTTGATGAGTGACTTTCTACTGTACGTACCATGAAGCTGATGATCAGTATGTCATGCTTGTGTTTGTGATGCTCAGGTAAAGAGACGGTGACTCTGGTACCAGGTGGCTCCTACCTGGCCAGTGACGAGATCTTTGCCATGATCAGAGGGTGAGTGATCTCCTTGAACCAAGTCTTGAATCAATTGTTGCACCCCCCAAACTCTTGTATGCACGCAAGCCTTCAATTGAATCTTGCAATAGAGTAACTCCCCTCCCCAACATACACATATGTACACATGCACATGTGCACACACACATATCCACACACACACACACACACACACACACACACACACACACACACACACACACACACACACACACACACACACACACACACACACACACACACACACACACACACATTTCAGAGGCCACCTTGACATGACGATGCTTGGAGCAATCCAGGTCTCAAGGTTTGGCGACCTTGCAAACTGGATGATCCCTGTGAGTTCAAGTAAAGTACCATGATGATGTATGTCATGATGATGTCATGATGATGTCATCACTTTAATGTGTCTCTAAATTTCATGTTTGTTGATAAAAGTGTCAACTCACCAATTGAAATCACTAAAATGGTATTCCAAGGATTTGGCTACTTGCCTAGTAATGTTACAGTCTTCTTGGATTTGTCTCATGAACTCACTGTACTATGAGGAAATCCCTGAGATCAACAATCACACTAAGTGACCAATATTATTGAGTGCACTATGTGTTTCTTTCTGTTTGTATGCAGGGCAAGATGGTGAAGGGGATGGGTGGGGCCATGGACCTGGTAGCCTGCCACGAGTCTACTAAAGTGGTTGTTACCATGGAACACACAGCAAAGGTGCGTGTGAAACAAGTTCTCTGTGAAACAGCTTTATGGTAGCTAGTGTCCTTTGAGCCTGCCATGTTTGAGACCAGTCCCCACATGCTCATATTGTCCTGATAGTGAAACTACATTCCTCCCTCTTTCCTCTCTCTCCCTCCCCTCTCCTCTCTCCTCTCTTCCTCCCTCCTCTCCCTCCCTCCTCTCCCTCTCCACACAGACTGGGGCCCTGAAGATTGTGGAGGAGTGCGAGTATCCTCTCACTGGCAAGCACTGTGTTGACCGCATCATCACACAAATGGTACACACACACACACACACACACACACACACACACACACACACACACACACACACACACACACACACACACACACACACACACACACACACACACACACATACACAACATGCACACACATATTCGTATACATCATACATACATATCTGTGTATACACATGGCAGTCAGTGGTCTGGGCACTCCAGCTATTGACAAGAGTCACTAGTTGCCGTGGTAACTCCATACAGGGTGTGTTTGATGTAGATGCAGAGAAGGGGTTAACACTGATAGAGCTTGCGGAAGGAGTAAGTCTGGAAGATGTCAGAGCAGCCACTGGGTGCCAGTTTGAGGTGTGTGTGTGGGGGGGGAGGGGAGGGAGAGAAGAGAGAGAGAAGATGGGGGGCAGGAGGGAAGGAAGGAGAGGAGGGGTGCTGATTATACAGTATGAAAAGCTCAGTTTACCTCATTGCTTTGTGTATGCATTACAAATGTGACGAGTCATACACTCTATAAATCCCGGGAGGGGCTGTGTATTACAAGAATGCAATATCTTGGGGCAGGCATGTGTCATCATCATCATGGTTCACATAACTGGCACAATCAAAAAAGATATAGAATGTGTAGCTAGATGAATGATATGGTATGAAGTAATGGCTGTTGACACAAACAAATTGAATGCTCCTAGTCAGTAGAGTTGGGAAGGACTCATTCATTTTTGTCACACAGCCATATTCTGCTTCCCTTGGGAATATCATGATTGCTTTACAATGACACAACGAACTGGTGTCTTCTCCACAGGTTGCAAAAGATCTGAAACCAATGGGACAAGTTGAAACATAACCTAATCTGAGATTATCTGCTGTATTTTATTGTCTGCAAGTAAATACATTATTACAGAGCAAAACATTATGCTTTAATTTTGTAAAAAAATCTTGTCTGCTGGATCAAGAGTTTATAACAGTAAGAGTGTGCAACTCCCATATAGTTTCTACACCCGCCATCTGGATAGGATGACGTAGGCAATCAGCAGTGAATATGCTTAGCTGTGAAACACAGCACCAAACAGGTGGGCTTTCACATAGCTAATGTACACTAGCACCTAGAATGGCTTCATGTTAAGTACCTGCTAAGCATATTCACTGCTGATTGCCTACGTCATCCAATCCAGATGGCGGGTGTAGAAACCATATGGGAGTTGCACACTCTTACTGTTATAAACTCTTGGCTGGATATAACAACCATTTCAGGGTTTTTGCTCTAACTTTGTTCACCTCATGACATCTAAATCTCTTGAATTCTGCTTTTAATTTTGTTTTTTGTCTGCTCACTCAGCTGCAAGTAAGAAAGATCCCAAACTGTAGTTTTAGGATATCAGCTATCCTAAGGAAAATGCTAGCAAAGCTGCATGCTGTTTCTTGCTGCAACACCCGCCACCGTGTCCTGTCGTCGGGAATCAACCTAGTCTTGTACTCAGACAATATAGGTTTCAACTTGTGTGGGAGCTAGGGCGCGTCCATCTCGTTGCCTTAACAAGGGGTAGTACTAGTAAGCGTTTGCGACCGCGATCACGTTGAGGCCCTTGATCGCTTGATTTTCCAAGGGTCAAAGGTCAAATTGCAGCCGCGCGCGTTCTTGATTGTCGATTTTTAGCAGTTCAGAGGTCACTTGATCCCTTGATCGGCCCCCCTAAAAGGGCTTTGACATGTTTGATCGCTTGATTCAATTTTGATCCCGGTCGCAAACGCTTCTACACAGGACTACCCCTTGCTTGACAGAAACTGAGTTCTCAGGCAAGTACATGTCACTCTACTATCTATGATATAAATAGCAGATAATAGGCCTACGGAGAATACTTATCGCACGAAGCCAAACTCTCGCCCCGGCTTTTATATATACGTGCGAGTGCGAGAGTCTGGCGAATTATATTAAAGCTGGAAAGTAATGTAAAACTAGAGATAATGTCTTGATTCTGAGTACGTAGATGTCCTATGTCTAGTTCAAGAGTTGATGTGGTATCTGTGACCAGGGCTGTAGCCATCAAATTTGAAGTGGCCAGGTTAGTGGTGCGTGCGTAAGCACACAACAGCTACGGGGTCTGGAGGCATGCTCCCCATTATTAAAGGCTATGAGATTGGTTCTGAGACCACTTTTGGGCCAAAACGATGCTTCTCGGAGGCCAGACGACAGAGTTTTACATGCATGAATATCTACCCTTTCTGCCCGTTGTGCCATATTGCACTAGTTTCGGCTTTCAGATCGTTCACTAATCTCACAAGCCATATCCCTCGCAGATGAGGCTTGCGAGACTAATCGTTCACTTGGAAGAACGGAAAGTTGTTGGAAGACTCGGAAGAGATTCTTTCGCACTGTTTGCAGGCATCTCGTATTATGTTTCAACATGTAACCACGCTGTGTGCGTGCCATGGGCGTTTGCCGAGCATTGGCCCTATTTGGTAACGCCATGGGTGAGGGAAAAGGTGGTCCGGTTGAAACCGGACTAACCGGACCGGTGGCTACAGCCTGGTGACTGTGCAACTAGAAGCTACAAACAACATCCATATTAAACGCAGACTTGTTCAGTGGCGGATCTAGGATAGGCCCGTCCCAACACGCTCCCCCCCCCCCCCGAGGAGACCAGACCCTAGCAATCACTTCTGTCCTCAAAGCCTTCTATCTTGAGACTCAGGCTTCCCATTCGTATTATGGTTTGAACAAACAGACACTTGAAAAGTATTGGTGGGTGACATATCTAGTGCGCTAGCTACCAAAGAAATAGCTCAGTATGTTGGTTGATATTCAATAATAGATGCTGTCTTATTATAGGAGCAACTACCTTAATGTGCGTTGGGTACTGAGCAAATAACCATGGCAGAAGGACCGAACCCTGGACAAAGTCTGGTGAAGTGTGAGTTTAGCACCAGATTAGATTTGCCTTTGATACATACATATGTGCATGGACAAAACATTTTTAATACTTCTATTATGCATACTGCATGTATGTATATATGAATCATTCGTCTCCACCGACAGCTCCAGCCACACCCACTTTACGGGAACTCTCAAATGAACTCTCTTCAGTCCAGGATTGGCATTCACTTGGGGTAAAGTTGGGATTAAATAGTCATGAGCTTCGTACAATTGAAGAAGACTATCCTAGAGACAGTCGGCGTTGCAAGCACGAGATGTTGGAAAGGTGGCTTCAAAATTCCAAACTTCCCACATGGAAAGCAGTTATTGATGCCCTTCATTTGATGGGAGAGCAAGCAGTCGCTTCAAAAATGCAAACAAAACATTGCAGTTCCTCTACTGCCACTGGTATGCATCTATTGGTTTAGACATTCAAATTAATGGAGCCTGCATACACAGTATTTGTATTTTTACACTTTCTCCTTGACTGGGTCTTATAGTTCATCATATTTCCCAGTGAATGGCCTAGTAGAATGGTTGCCCAAGAAACTGGATTTTTATCATGTGGGTCCCGTTTACGCTAGCACTTTAAACCTGTGTAAACACACCTAATGCAATGTGGTTTGGCCAAACCAGTGATCATCAACAGATTTGAAACCAGTTTAAGTGCTAGAGTGTAAATTAATTATATGTTCGCCTCTTGAAATTGCAAACTTTACTCATGCAATTAATCTCAAATTGCACTGCAAGCCATGGTATTACATAATGCATTGCACCAATGACTAGTTCCTGATCTACAATATCATATTATGGTATATAACCCAACATGTACAGACACTCCATCTGTCACAGGACCACGCCTTCATGCAGCCATCGCACAGCGTAACATTCGAAAGATCCAGGGGAAGTTCTCAATGCTAGTGACAAAGAGTCGTAGAAGGCTACAGATTAGAGCGATTAACATCGAAGATGTCCAGACGTTTCTCATCACAATGTACTCCTCCCCTAATTCCAGTGATGGGAGTGACGTGGTCACCACAGTGCTGGAGTCTGCTACAAGCTTGGATAAAATCTTTCGTGCACTTAGTAAACATCGGCTCTGGGATTACCTCAACTACTTTTTGCTGCAAAGTATCATTGAGGAGTTTGCAAGTGATGATGATGAGCTGAATGATATGATGGGGGAATACCAGAAAGATCTAACAGGCCACATTCTTACCCTGCGGATTCAAACATACCTGGATGCTTCCCACTATGAGCATTCTATCGTTGGTGAAGGTGAAAACACGACTAATGAGATTGCTACATCTCCTCCACCACGTCAACTTTTCCGAAAGCTTTCTGTCAAAGTGGAGGCTAATGTCACCGATCACTCTCTCAATTATGTGACTGATTTGTGGCGGTCACTTGCAAAACTAATTTTGCTCCCTCAACCTGCAATGATACTTCACAACATTGCTGAGGGGTGTGTAGGCATCATATGGCTTATCCCTGCCAACTTGGTCAAGCATGTCATAAGAATGGCACGAGAAACCTCAAACAAGTTTGCTGAGCAGAAAATTCAGAATGTGATGTTGGAAGAGCAGTGCATCTATCCCATGGATACAGAGCCCCCTCCACTGGAGTCTGAGGGTGCAGGATTCAAAAGGAAGGTGTGGCTCTTAAATTTACTTTATTGAGCGCTTGATGGCTGGAGTTGGGATGGCCTAGGAATTTCTGTACATGTAGGAGTTTTGTGGGATAACAAGCTCATCTACTAACTTGTTTTACTGGGCCTTAGCATCCCAAGTTACTTGTTTCGCTAGTTCAAGAGATGACAAAAAGAGATAATCTCTTAACCAAAATATTATGCACCCAACTGAACCTGCTATGCCTTACCTAAGGAAGAGTCCTAGCTCACAAACTAAAGGTTGAGCTTCCTTATTTGCTGGATTAACATACAGCTGAGTGAAAGTTTCAATTCCAGTACAGACACATTTATGAACCTGCACAGTGAAGATTATTGTAATACCTTACCTAGATTGTTCCAAGTAGTAGCAAGTCTTTGCTCACTAGTGAAACCTGACCAGCGTAAACCTGGAGCTTACAACAGCATGGTATTAGCTGGCCATTTGTTAGAAGAGTGGCACACGCAATGCACTAGAGTATCAGTGGTTCATTTAGGGGGGGGGCACTCGCCCCCCCTTGCTTCCAAATTAAAAATTCTCTATTCACTACAAAGTCCCTGAGAATGCACCAGAAGCAGTCTCAGACAGTCTAAAATTTTCTGGGGGAGCATGCCCCCAGACCCCCCTAGTGTACATGTGCTTATGCACATGTACACAGGGCTTCGCCCCCCCTCTTTTTCATAAATACTCATTTCGCCCCCCCTTGGATCAATTTCTAAATGAAGGCCTGAGTATGTATAATGTACAAGCAAACATGGATAGATGCTATACTGAGGTTTTCCATCAGACTCGATACTGTTAGCTAGCTTTTGGAATCACAGTATAGTTTTAGCAAATGCATGCATGACTACTTGGGAGTACAGAATGAATGATAGACCATGCACTGAATTAGATGACTATTTTGATAGGATGAAAGAAGGGATTCTAAATCTGTTCTAAGCTCTTTAGAAGCAGAACTGGTTTTCTAAAGACCAGTATTTCAAATCCCTCTTAGATGTCATCTGATGAAGTAGGTGGAAAGCAGGGAATGAGTCCGTCTTTGGCTGGGCAGCACTTTGGACAGCGGCAACCTCCACTGTCTGTGACAATAAAAGCGATTCTCGAGAGATACCCTGATGGTCAAATTTTCAAGGTATGCATAGTCAAGAGAACAAAGCATAATTGTAGCACCACTAAAACTAGTGAGATGATTCATCATCATAGGGCGAGCCTGAGCAAGCAGCAAACTGCTGATTTACTAATTTGTCATGGGACACAGCAGGATTTGTCACTAGCTGTCGACTGTTTAAGGCAAGCGGGGGGGAGGAAATATGTCATTGCTTAATAGCTAAGTCCTCACCAGAGATAGCTAAGTATCACATATGCCAGCTGTTTCTCCAGCCAGGGCAGCTAATGTGGCTACACATGCATGGACTAAGCTTTACAGCAAAATCACGAGCTAAATTCCTGGCGTTTAGCTGAGTGCCGTTTATGCATGGCCCTTACGTCAGTGAACCAACCGTCCCGATATCAGTAAATTTGTACCGCCTGTGAGTGGACTGGTTTGTAGAAGCACAAAGCAGAATTAAGTTGCCGCGCGTGCTTCAACTTCAAGCGTCTTCGCTCTGGGTCGTCAACGCTACACTCTGACAGTAGCCCTCCACTGGCCTTCACATCGATCTTCGTGAAATATTTGAATGCGCTTATTTGACATTTACGGTAAGTGGTCGGTCCAAACAAACAAACCAACAAACCAACAAGCATACACACACGCGTGCGCAATGCAGTCACGCTAGTGTGGGGCTCGCTCAGGCTCGCCCCAATTAATCTTGCTCATGGTGATTTCTCTTTGTGTGCATAAAATACCACATCATGAGCTAATAAGGAAGCACTTGTATAATTGGCCAATACTGTTACCCTAGCTTGCTTTGACCATTGTTGTTTTAGTTACTGACTATGAATACATTTTAGTATGGCCTTTTTAAAATTTAGTTAACCAAAACTACAACTAACTAAAAATTTTTGCTAAGCTGGGAACTATAACTAAAATATCCAAGAACATACAAGAAGAAACCATAACTATACACTATTTGCACTGATAACTGTAACTAAATACCTTTTATATAGTAAGGGATTTTAGAGTTTTAGTAATTGAAACTATAAATTTTGTAACTAAACTAAACCAAAAGTATTTTCTAAATCCAAAAACTAACTATGGCTAAAACTAAAAGCACAAACCCTATACTAAAACAACACTGTTGCTTTCCCATATTAACCGTTTCAAACACAAGAGAAGCTCCTTTGATTGCATGTGCCCTCTGAAATTAACTCATTCTTCAGGGGCACTTGAGCATGAAAAAGTTGAGTGTGTGCTGGAAAGCGTTGAAGGTAGGGAAGCTTCCTGAACTAGAGCTTGTACGCTAAGTGCTTCTGCAGTGGTTGCTAGCTAGTACCTCCTACTGTAAGGTTATGTGTTTCTTTTTGCAGGAGATTATTCAGAATGCGGATGATGCTGGGGCAAAGACGGTGAAGTTTTTCATCGACAGTAGGGAGCATGGAACGATGTCACTTGTGGGTCCCGCGTTGGCTCCCTTCCAAGGACCCGCGCTGTTGGCATACAACGATGCGCAGTTCAGAGACGAAGACTGGAAAGGCATACAGAACTTGCATCGCAGTGTCAAGGCAGAAGATCCCTTCAAAGTGGGAAGATTTGGAATTGGATTCAACTCCGTTTATCACATCACAGGTTCATACTTAGTACTTACTTTAGCTACGAATACAGGCATGTTTGATGAGGTGAAAACAGAGGAAAATGAAAAGCTGGGAGTCATCGAGAAATCGAATGTTATGAAGCAGCAGTAGGGGAAAGTGAAAAAACCAGCGGTCGCCAGGAATGGTGGTTGTCCAGCAGTCATAGCTCAGTGGTGAAGCTCTGGTGCCTCAAGCCAGGAGCCCTGGCTGCCAGCTTTTAACTTTCCTCTATTTTCACCTCATAACATCCTGACAGAGAGAATTTTCCAGTTGACCCCTAGTGAAGTTCTGACAGTACCTACATACTGAGTGGCTGCTGGGTGTGAGACTGAAGTTTAAGCACTAACTGTGCAGTACATATACATTGTTTAGTCAAATCAATCTTGAGTGCACACAACTTCATAAACGTTTTGGTCCCGCAGGACCTTCTTCAGGCATACAATGCTGGACACTCTGTACAAAACAGACAAGTGGTGTTAGACAACCTAATACACCTCCCATATATGCCAGACCTAACAGTTTATTTAACAAAACTGTTAGGTATACCTATTAAGGTTACGATGAACAACCTGTCTTATCGCAGGATTCAATAAATGCGTTTGAATGTCAGAGTTATAACTCTAGAGTGCTTGCAGGTATTTTAGCGCTTCAAAAGCCTATGGAGATACCAAAGACCAATGCTCTTTTGGTCATAACAGCTCTAGCAGCTTATAATCCACACCATCCAGAACAAAGCCTTCACATAAGCTCTTTTGCATCAAATATCTGCTTACTGACGGCCCTCAAACTCACCGTTTTCGGTTACTAGTCTCCTAGCACAAGTATCTAGGTCGAGTCGATGGCAATTTTCAAGCAGCGCTCGAAATGTGGGCGCTACATAAAATTTTGAGTAGCATTCTTCTTAAACCACGACTGACAAAGCCATTTTTGGACGGTTCGTCCAGAAATTTTTGTCAAAACTTGACGAGTCGACCTCGAAAATTTAGTACGGAAGGCCGTAGAGCTGTTATCTTCCAGAAGTAGTTCGCTAAAATTGACGCAAAGTTAGTAATGGTAGGAATGTATTCGGACTTGCGGGTACACATCATGAATATAATTATAAATGAGCACGCGCACAGCTTGTTCATCGTAACCTTAATGTCTTATGGAATTATGAGGGGACATGCACTGTGATGCATGACTTTTTAGTAGCATGAATGTTTGGCAGGTCACCAAATAGCTGTATGTGCCTGTTAACCGATCTCCATTGTATTGGAGGTGAGAACAGTTGAATTAGCCTATGCCATCACTTGCACCAAGTTTCAACCATGCATTGGATGGAAGCCGTTGTGAAACAGCCTTTGAGAGACATGGGGTACATAAACCTCTAGCTATAACTAGGGGTAAATATATGAAGGAGTATAGTGTACTCCTTCATATATATACCAGTACTGGTGTATACTTGAATGTGTATACTTCAGACAGTATACATATTCAAGGCATTAGATCACAATCAAGTGAGTAGGGATGCATCTACTGGCTGATTACAGCAGCTAAGAATATTCATTCTTTATGGTGCCAAAATAATAGGAGCTAAATTTAATACGTAGTAGTAGCCAACTTGTATATGCATGCAAAAATTGATGCACAACAAACTTATTGTTATGCAGACCTCCCAGTGATTGTCAGTGGAGACAAGTTGGCCTACATGGAGCCTCAGGAGAAGGTGTGGCGTGGAGAGTCAGGACAGTCCTACCTCATTCAGGACATTCACAGTCAAGGCAAGTTGGATAGTCTAGCACCATTTGAGAGAGTAGCTGGCTTTTCTGCTCAGGTGAGAACCTATTACGGTACACTCTTTCGATTCCCACTACGTAAAGCTCCTTCTGATCTATCAGAAAACTGCTACACAGTTCAGAAGCTACATGATCTTCTTGTTGCTCTCAGAGATGAGGCCAAGTTCTTGCTTCTTTTTCTCCGCTCTGTTCAAGAAATTGAAGTCTACGAGATATCTGAGTTCGGGCAAAAGGACTTGTCCTTTCAGGTAGGAATACATGAAAAGGATGACGTCTGCCACAAGCGAGAACATTTTATGAATGAGCTGAAAACAGCAAGTGTACAGGCAGGGTCACTACCATACTGCATCACTAGGCACATAGACCTGGTGACAGATTTTCATGTGCAAGTAACTGACCAGTTCCAGTGTACCACAACAGTCAGCCACTGGCTAGTGGCTAACCAAGTAGGGTCACAAAATAAAACTGTTCTTCAAACGGCTGCAAAGCAGCATGCATTCCCTTGGGTGGGAGTGGCACTAGAGCTGAGTGATGGCTCGAGTTCTCCCATCTCTCCTGGTGGGCGCATCTTCTGCTTTCTTCCCACTCTTACCGAAGATTCTTGCCCCCTGCCAGTGCATGTCAATGGCACCTTTGGCCTAAACGATGATCGTAGAACTCGGAAATGGCCAACTGTTGAGAGACAGAATGATCCTGCAGCTGACTGGAACAAACTGCTGGTAAGTGAGCTCCTCCCCCCATGTTATGCCAAACTACTCATGGAAGCTAAGAAGCACCTTGGTCCACAGCAGTTCTATGAAGCCTGGCCTGTTGTGGATGTAGTGAAGCCCACACCCTGGGAGGGTCTCCTGTTTCCTTTGTTCACTCAGCTCTTTAGGCAGGCAGTGGTTTGGACAGAACGAACAGAAACACTGCAAATATTAGGAGAGTGGATCACAGTTGGTGAGGGTTCCTTCATTTCAAATGGCAGCGAAATTGCATCTGTTGTCCGTAATGTTCTCTCCCAATGTGGGATCAAGTTAGTGGACATTCCTCCCAGAATCTGGAGTGCCTTGCGTCATTCTAGAAAAGCAGTTTCAGAAGTGTCACCTAAATCTGTTCGTACACAGCTCAAGGGCAACCCCCAGAGCTACTGCTACGTTGATGAGATAGGAAAGTTGGAGATACTCAGATACTGTCTATCTGACGAGCAGTATAGTGAGCTTCCTGGTCTAGCCCTCCTTCCACTTGCAGATCATACCTTCACAGCTTTTCAAGCTTTTTCTTGCTATTCCCAACACTGTTGTTACCTTTGCACTGAAGAGTGCCCTCGCTATCTGCTTCCAAATTTGGACAACATATTGGTTGATTTACCCAATGATGTTGACCTTTCAAAGAGTCTGAGTGGGATGGCTGACCAACAAGTCACACAGCTGAAGAAGTTAACTGTTGAAAAGATAGCAGAGCTCATCCCCACATCCATGCCTCCAGAGTGGAGACACCAGCAGATAGTTTCTCTACCACATCATTGCTTCCCCTCTGATTGGTTCCAGAAGTTTTGGGAGTGGGCTCGAAGTAAATCTCTCAAGTCTTTCACTGGTAACTTGATACTTCCAATCAGCCAGAGTAGCCAGCAGTATGGTGTGGACTTTCATGTCACTCGTCTCAGTGCAAACTCAGCAGTGGTGTATATACCACAATTTACTTCCTGCTCTCCATCACTTGCAGCAGCCCTTGATAAGTTACAAGTCAGATATGCCAAAGTAGCAGATTTTCTCTACCTCGAACACCGTCAACTCACCTCATGTCTGAAGCAGTTCAATGCAACTGGTATCCTGGATGCAATTGCACTTTCCACTTCTACTTTTCAGCTGCGGATGGTGTCAATGACATCAGAGGAAGCACGCAGCCTTTGTGAGTTGATTTCATCAGGGTCAACCTCTCCTCTAAATCAATGGCAGTTGTCCACTCTTCAAAATCTTGCAATTTTCGCCACTGCACAGAACTCTGGTGGTAGTCTCTACTCAGTTGCAACTGCTGAGCATTCCTCACTTCTCCACAAGGCAGTTGTAGAACCAGAGAACACAGTTGTCAGTGCATCCCACCTACCTCCCAACCTTCTCGTGTTCTCTCATGAGTACTACCAACTACAACTTCTCAGGTGTTTGAGTGGCAGTGTTGCTTTTCCTAGCAACCTTGACTTTATCCTTGACTACCTAATCCCTGTAATTCAGAGAAGAATTTTCCCAGATAATCTTCTAGACGACCTCATGCAAGAAATTCTGGACATGTTCCAGATCCTAGTTTCCAGAGCTCCTTATGGAAAACAACAGCAGCTGCTGTCTGCACTTCAAAGTCTCCCATTTCTCAAAACACAGTCAGGAATCCGAAAGTGTCCACATGAACTTTTTGACCCTTCTGTTCAGCTACTGTGTGAGCTGTATAAAGGTGAGCCTGTTTTTCCCACTTTGCCATTTCACAAGACAAGGTACCTTCAGCACTTGAGGAACTGTGGCTTGCGCATAACTGTCAAACCACAGGAAATTGTGGATATCATTTGTGCCATCAGCACTCCAGCAAATACATACCCACAGTCAGTTGACAACAACAAACTGTCTCGTGCTAAGGCTGTCCTTGAGTATTTGAGTAAGTGTGACTCCTCTACACTTTCAGTGATTGTCACCACCTCCTACCAGTGGAGATCCCAAAGCTACCCCTTCTCAACAGCTTTGAAAAACTTGGCAGCTGACAGAAACTGGCTACCAGTTTGCTCTTCACCTCCTGAAGACTACCCTTCCTGTTTGGAGTGGAAAGGGAGGGGCTTTACATCCCATTTTATTTCCCTCAGCAGTCCTGTTCTCATTCCAACTGCTGACAACTTTCACTCCATATCACTGGTAGTTGGTTCACAGATGTACCTACTGGATTCAACCCTACCGACCAGCGTTTCAAACATCTTTGCTGCTGGAATACCTGGGCATCATATCTTGGCACACTTTAAAGAAGTAATTCGCTGTAAGCACAAAATCTCTACTGACACAATGACTCACATTGTTGACCTGATCTACAAGTACCTCCAGACATCAAACAAACAATACCTACAGCAACTACATGGGCTCAAGTCAATTCCAGAATGGATCTGGATCAGAAGGCACAACATTTTTGTTAGCCCTGATGTTGTTGCAATGTACCAAAACAGCAGCTTCAGGCACAACTTTGAGCCATACGTTTACATTCTACCTGATGACTTGTTCAGATACTCAGACCTCTTCAGTGCCTTTGGCATGGAACACACAGTTACCCAGTCACAAATCGTGACTGTCCTTTCAATGATCAAAGACAAAGGTTCAGGGTCCAATGAGAGTGAGGCATGGCAAATTGTAATGAGCATCCTCAACTGGCTCACAAGTGATGGGTCACAAAAACCTTGCCTGCCAGGGAAGAACACCCTATACGTCCCAGTGGAGTCTGAGTCATCATGGCCACAGCTAATGGAACCCAGTGCAGTTGTCTACACAGATAGTGACTTTCTCAAAGGATTCTTAGCATCCACATACGATGGTAAAGTATATACTTTTGTACATCATCACATTCATCCCCTAATGGCCCATAAACTTGGTGTGACTGCTCTCAGTGAGCAGTTGGACATTTCTAAAGACACATTTGAGGATGCTGGTCAGCACGAGCCCCTCACAGTGCGACTGAAGAACATTCTCAAAGACTACAAAGATGGGTTGACCATTGTAAAAGAACTACTGCAAAATGCAGATGATGCTGAGGCTACTGAGGTCAATATTTGCTACGATGCTCGCCAACATTCTGTCAATCCCAACTCTCTTTTCTTTCCAGGAATGCAAGAATGCCACGGGCCTGCACTTGTGGTACATAACAATGCCACCTTCTCTCGAGATGACTTTATTAACATAACAAAACTAGCAGCAGCCACAAAAGCAAGCAAAGCTCTGAAAATTGGAAAGTTTGGAGTTGGATTCTGTTCTGTATACCACATTACTGATGTTCCCTCTTTTGTCAGTCAAGACACTCTGTGTATCTTTGATCCCACCTTGAGCTACCTCAAGAAAGAAATTAAAAACCCTGCAAGGCCAGGAAAGAAGGTCAAGTTTGCCTCGAGGTTCATTGCTTCATCCAATCAGCTAGTTCCATACACTGGTCTCTTTGGCTTCAACCCAAATGAAGCTTACAGTGGGACCATGTTCAGGTTCCCCTTCCGCACCTCTGCTAGTGAGCTAAGTGGTACTCTGTACACTGAAGCAACAGTCAATGAACTGATTCACAATATCAGAGAGTGTAGCTCCAAGCTTTTCCTTTTCCTTCAGCACATCAAGCGTATCACTGTCAGCCGAATCAACCAAGGCAAAGTAACCCCCACAGTCCTGCTACAGATCGCCAAGGAGGAGGAACAGCCCATTCCTGGAGCATTAGCGGAAGTCAAGAAGCTAAGATGCCTGGATGTACAATCTTCACAATCCCAGGAAGACTGCTGGCTTGTAGCCACCCATACTGACTCCATCAATACCAAGCGAGCCACTGTATCTGTTGCTTGTTTGCTAGAAGCCACTAACCCTGGTGTCTGCTACAATGTTAAGCAAGTAGAAGGGGAAATATTCTGTTTCTTACCCTTGGCACAAAAGACTGGACTCCCTGTGCATGTGAGCAGTAACTTTGCTGTGATCAACAACCGAAGAGGAATCTGGACAGCAGATGAAGCATCAAAAAGTGATTCTGAAGTACAGTGGAACATGTCCCTCATGCAAAAGGTGATTCCCAAAACATACCACTCTCTTTTGGTGTCACTCCAACTGATGCACTCTCAGGGGATGCTCAAGGAGTATGCATTCTATTCTCTGTGGCCACTAGAAAGAGACCTCACCCAGCACAATCCCTGGGTTCATGCTGTGCACAAGCTCTATGAGGATGAAGTGTCTTCAAGCAGATTGTTTCATTCTGCATCTACAAAACAGTGGTTGAGCCTCCAAGAAAGCAAGTTCCTGGAACCTGGCATTCTGCACCAATCATCCACTGACCCTGATGTTCTCAGCTGTGTGCTTGCCATTGTTACCCATCTGAGACTGGCTATTGTTGACCTTCCAAGCAAGTACCACACCCACCTCAGTCTCAGCAGCTCCACCATCACTGAAAAAGGCTTTATCCAGCTATTCTTCAAGAATATAACCCACTTTACCAACATTCAGCAGAGTCGAAATGATGTCCTTCAGTGCATGCTTGAAGTGTATGCTATTGGACTTGATCACAATCCAACAGAACAAATGAGCTACATGGGAGAATGTCTCACTGAACACCCTTGTGTTCCTTGCACTCCAGATGGAAGTCATTTGAAAAAGTGCGATCAGATTATTGATCCTCAAGCTGAGTTTGCAAATCTCTTTGACTCATCAGAGGGTATGTTCCCCATTCAACAGTTCAGTGAGCGACATCTGGTAGTCACAGCAATGTTGAAACTTGGGATGATTAGTGAAACCATTCCTTGGAGCATGGTAATTGAACGAGCAGAAACTATTGCTCAGCTCTATCACACCAATAGAACAAAAGCATTCAAACGAGTAAAATTAATCCTTCAGTGCATTGAGTCCAATGCAAAAGGCGAGCAACCCAACCAGGAAGCCAGAGCTTTAAGTGCAGTTCCATTTCTTCCAGTCATGAAGAAACCAGTGGATTTTCCTTTGCCATGGTTTGGTGAAGGACATCAACTTCTCAGTGGAGAACAACTAATGATAGGAGCAACACTGCACCAAGCTGCAGAGACGAATATCAACATAGCTGGCTCTCAAGTAGCAATTGTTAATGGAGCAAGTCTTGAAGAGGGTGGTTGTGGCTATATTAACAAAAAAACTCAAGAAACCCTTCAGCTGCGGGATACTCCATCTTGTCAAGAAGTTGTAAGCCACCTAAAACTGCTGATTGCTGTGTTCAGCTCACAACAGCCCAATTCTGAAGTAGTTGACTGGACTGATCGCATTTGCCAACAAGCGTATGAATTTCTTGACGGACAGATACAGCAGGAAACATCAACAGGACAAGCACCACAATTACTGCTTGGTTTACAAGAACTACAAGGTCTTCCATGTGTGTGGACTGGCAAAAAATTTATTGCAATTCAAGATGTCGCTAAAGAATGGAAGCTAGATGGTCCCTACCTCTATCCCGTTCCTTCTAGCTTAGCCTTTAGAAAGAGCCTGGCTGCATCACTGGGAATCAAAAACAAATTTGCTGCAGAGGATATTGTGAGAGTTCTGTCTCAAATGAAAGAAGATTTCAATGGCCATCCCGTCAGTGATGCTTGCCAAAAACTGCTGTGTGAACTAGTATCTCAGCTGTACGAAATCAAACCCAGTGAGAGTTCTCAGCCTATCTGGCTCCCAGATACTTCTTTTGTGATGCACATATCTTCAGATTTAGCTTTCAATGATGCCCCTTGGTGCAAACCAGAAGAACACTACAAGTTTGTTAACAACATCATTCCAAGGGGGCTAGCTCTACAGCTCAAGGTGAAACCAGTTCGAAGCAAGAAGCTGGAGAAATATGTCTCCCAGGCTAAACTCCACTTTCGGGGAGTTCCATTTGGTCAGCATGAGGAACTAACTCAGAGAATTCAGAACATTCTTAGAGAGTATCCTTTTGACATCACTGTGCTCAAAGAACTCCTCCAGAATGCTGATGATGCAAAGGCTACAAAGATGTATGTCATTCTTGACAAAAGAACTCATGGCAAAAGAAGTGTGCTCTCGGAAGAGTGGCAGCAGCTACAAGGTCCGGCCTTGCTTGTTTGGAATGACAGCACATTTTCTGAGAAAGATCTAGAGGGAATTCAGCAGCTGGGGCTTGGAAGCAAACGATCAGATGCAGAATCCATTGGCCAATATGGCATTGGTTTCAATGTGGTCTACCACCTTACAGATTGTCCCAGCTTCATCACTGGTGGAAAGACTCTCTGCATTATGGACCCTCACTGTCGCTTTGTTCCTGAGGCTTCTTCACAGATGCCAGGAAGAAGATTTGATGATCTGAAAAGTGGTTTTTGGGAGGATTTTCCAGACCTCAAAACAGCCTATCTGCAAGATGGGCTCAAAGATTGCCCACCAGAATTGCTGGGTGGATCCCTCTTTCGCTTTCCACTGAGACACACATGTGACCACATGCAGTCCTCACAGATTGTAGGCTACAGCACTAGTTACACAAATGAACCTCTTACAGCTGACAGAATGCATGGATATCTTAGTGATTGGGCTCCAAAAATGAAGCAAGCTTTACTGTTTCTGAACCATGTGACAGAACTATGCTTTTTTGTTATCGAGGACCACAAGCAGGTCGTGCTATCATCACCAGAGATTTCAGATGTACCTGTGCCCTCACTAGTTTCAGAGCACTGTTTTCAGGTATGTATTGATGAATCAGCTCGACAGAGTCGTGCTCACCTTCATGAGAAAATTGCTGCTTTCAAGGATATGAGGGGGAGCGAGCCTTGTGTGGTCCGATACCCTCTGACTATCACTGAAACCCTCCCTAATACACTGCAGAAAAGGGAGAAGCAAAAGACAGAAAAGTGGCTCATTCAACAAGGCATTGGTGACTTGGAAGACAAGCAACAAACATGGAATTACATCTCACAGGTCAAACCTAAATATGGCATAGCTGCACCTCTTGTCTCACTACAGGACCTCAAGAAATTCTTTGGTGATGTTTTTTGCCTTCTCCCTCTCTCGGTGAGTTGCAACCTGCCAGTGCATGTGAATGCTCATTTCTTTTTTGATGCATCTCGCAGAAACCTCTGGCAATCCACAGTTCCAGGAGAAGTTGATGACAAGTCAAGGTGGAATGAGAACCTTCTCAAGGCAATATCTTCCTCCTATGCTGATTTTCTGGTGTATGCCCGCAACTATTATATTAAGTCAGAACCCTACGAGGATTTGAGTACCCTCCAGAATGACCTACATTGCTACTATAGTGCATTCCCAAACTGGTCTAAGGGAGAATTTCATTCCTGCTGTGTTCCTGAAGGACCATGGCTCAAACTAGCAGAAGATGTCTACAGAAATCTAGCTAGCAACAATGCAACTGTCCTTGCAACCATTGAATCTACTCAGTCACCACCCTCTACAGCAGCTTCAGTACAAGAGCCCCCCTCAGAGCCAGATACACAATACACAATAAAGTGGCACCCTTTGATAAACTCAGAATGCCCATCTTCTCCGGTATACTTCTGGGCACCTAGAGATGACCATGATGATGCACCACTAAAGCCTATCTTGGAGTGCATTGGGATGAAAATAACCTGTGCACCACTGGGACTCAAGAACCACTTCCACACTGTCAAGTGTGATCTTCCTGAAACGTCTCCCTCCTCTGTGCATAAACACTACACACACTTTAGTGGGCAGGTTAGTCCCAATGGAAGATTCCCATGTGCTGTTGAAGCAACTGCTTTTTATTCAATTGCAGATTTCAAAGTATTCACCAAATACCTTTTACAGCCTAGTAAATCAGAACCAGGCAATAGGGAATTTCCCAAGCCTCCATTCGGCCATCCACTCCTTCTCACTGCAGATGGTCAACTTAGAAACTTTGATGAAAGAAACAAAGTGATTTCTTCACAATATTCACAACTCTTCCCCAAGAGCTTTGAAAAGTTTCTACATCCAGAACTTTCGAATCAGGAGTATAGCAGCAACTACTTCCTTTCCCCTGAAGATGACCCACAGAGTTGTACAATACCAGAGATACTTCAAGGAATTCTTTCCAAAGCACTACCACGTGCACTACAAACTACACATGTGCATAATGCATGTGAGCACATAACCAAGTCTGAACTCATTGAATTGTGGGCCTGCCTTTCCAGTGACCATGACAAGACATTCTCTTCACATTTAAGGAACGTACTGTGGGCCTGGGCCTTGCTACCCAGTACCACCAACCAACTGTTTTCATCAAAAAATACACTTCTTCCTGTCATACCACCAACTTCTCTCTTGACTCATCACAGGAAGGAAAACTTCTCTGAAATCTACAAACTACTGCAGCATCTTGGAATGCCTTTCCTAGATACGGATGTTGTACATGCAGAAGTTGTACAGAGCTACTGCCCACAGTTGAGTGATTATGAGCACATACTGACCAACTTGTACCACCTCCACCGAGAGAGAGACATCTCTTCAATGATCACAAAAGACAATGTTGCCACTCTCATCACTTACTTGCGAAACACCAATTTCTGTAAACATGAATGTCAAGAATGTGTAAAAGCCCTTCCACTCTTTCTTACAATTGAAGGAAATCTTGCTACTCTTGATGAAAAAACTGTGTACGTTTGGCCAGTGAATGCTTGCAGAGTTGGATATTCCAAGTGGGTACATGGCAGAAGTGTTGAATTTTTAGATAGACATGGTGACTGGGCTAGACTTGGACATGAATCTGATTTGGAAATCAAAACAATATATCCAGAACAGCTGTATATCAACTACATTTTCCCTGTGTTTTCCCAGTTTAGTGAAGATGAGAGATTTAAACATCTGAGACACATAAGAGACCATCTCTTTGGAAGAAACAAACTCAACCTGAAATCAGGACCTCCATCTCAGAAGCAACAATCACAAAGTTTCTTTAATAAACTAAGAAATCTCCGTTGCTTGGGAAGTGATGGTGAAGTCCTGAGATGTGCAAATGAAGTCTGCAACCATAAGAAGATAATATTTACAACATTTGCTGAGCACTTCTGTTTTCTGTCAAAATGCTTCACAAGTGAGGAGGATGAAAGTGATGAGTGGTTGGAATTTTTTCGTGAGATTGGACTGAGAGAGTCCATTACCAAGCAAGAGTATCAGCAATTCTGTACAGAAACAGCTGGTGGGAAGCACCCTGATCCCAGACAAGCATCCTCTGTCTTACTTGATTATCTCTTCTCTGAACAAGCTGAGAATGATCGATGGAACACTGACCACAACTTCCTCTCAAGTGTTTCACAGATCTCATTCGTGTGCACAGAGAAACTCCCAGAACTGAGCTGGATTGAGCCTGTTTGCCCCTCAGAGAATCATGCAAAAGGTATTGCTATGACAAAATTGGCTGGTGCAGCACTTCATGAACACAGCAGTCTTCTGTGGACTGTCAAACCAATTGTGTGCCTTCCCTATAACAGACTAGTGGAGTGGCACAAAAACCTTCTTACAGGTTTGCAGGTAACCACATCTCCTAGTGTCGCTGATGTGATTGCAAATCTGCTCACTATTGCTAAGTCTCGTTTCGCCAACTTTGACCTGTTTGACAGATGCCCTCAAGATTGCAGACCTCCTGATAAATCAAAAGGATTAGTAGAGGTAATGGTCAGACACTTTAGAGAATTTTTGAACTCAACTTCAGCTGATCTTAAACTAAGTAGTCTCTCATGTATTCCTGTTTATGCCACCCCAGACCAAAGTGTCGTGGCTCCCAACCAAAGTGTGCCAGTGGTCCTTGTGAAGCCAAACCACGTTCTCACTAACAGAGATGCTCAGGAGTACTATCCATTCCTTCACTGTATTCCGAATGAACTGGCTTCTGTGCTTCCTCTACTTCAACAAAATGGAGTGAAGAGCAGTTTTGAATTGGAGCACATGAGGATTGCCCTTGAGAATGCATATAAATGTTCTGACCAGTTGCAACTCGAATTCAATACTGCAGAAAAAGCTGTGAAAGTGATTGAAAGACTGTATCTGATGTTGGAGCAGATCAGGAGGGCTGGGAAAGTGGGTGATGAGGACATTGTTTCTGCCTTGAAGCCACTTTATCTTCCCAGTAGTGAAGGAAAGTTAGTGTGCACATCAGATCTTGTTTATTGTGATAGCATAATGTACAAGAGCTGTGAACTAGACCACCTTGCAGAAGCCGGTTTATTCCTCTTGCACCTCCCCAGCACACAATACAAATTCCATGAATGTATGTTCTGTGAGTATCTCCCAGAGGCTATCAGGCCCAAGGGGCTTTCAACATGCTGTGAACAAACGTGCTGTGAACAAACTCTGAGAGAAGAGTGTACCATTGTGGACATCTCTGAATCCTGCTTTACTAATAATCTCAAGACGACCTTTGCATTACCTCAGTTTCCTGAAGCAGTGTTAAAGGCACTCAAGCATTTTACAAAGGATGATGAAGTCTGCAAGAACTTTGAGCAATTCTTGCTACATTTTTTGCAGTTCATCAGAGTATATGCAATTAAAAATGATCTTCAAACTGACATTATGCTGACAACTGTGCAACCAAAGCAAATCCTTGGGAGAGCGACAGTTGAGTTTTATTTGCAGAGAGGTGAACATTCCTTTGATTTCTATACAAAATTGAGAATGAGTGATGTAAGGAAGTTTTACGTGTTTGAGTACCTGGCAGAATACCTAATTTCAGCTATGAAATCAGTGTCTGCAAACATTTCATTCCCCACTCATTTTGAGTTTAAACGCCTTCTAACAATGCTTCTGATGACTCAAACAGCAGAAGACATTCGTGTTGTACTTGATGAACACAAGCTTTTCCTTGACAGTGCAGAATCTAGTGTCACTCCAAAGCTTGGGATGCCCATACCAGAATCACAGCATCACTGCCTTGACCAAAATATCAGCAACCTCTTTGGCCCAAAAGAACAAGTGGGATATAAAGACCGAGAAGGTAATTTCATATTTGCACAGGTTATTCATCCTGTGGTGGCTGAAGATGGTGGTAGCTGTAGCAGTGAAGATCCTACTTGCATGAGATACAAGATTTGTGCAAGTGAAGATGATGAAGAAGGCATTGAAGTCAGTGCACTCGATCTATGCAAAATTCCCCAAGAAAAAAGAGCCATGGCTGGAAAAATTCTGGCCCCTGCTGAGGAAGAAAGCAAAGTGGTCAGAAAACCCAACCCTGAAGAAGGGAAAAGGTGGGTAAAGCAAGCTGAAGTTGAATTTATAGCACTCAAGGTTCTCCTAAAGGAGGTACCAACACAACCTGAGCTCTCATGTACTGTGTGCTTTATGGCACACCAGGTGGCAGAGAGGGCCCTGAAAGGTGGGATGTATGGAAAGTGTGGGTTCTATTTGATAACACACTACCTGCCTCCTCTGGTGCAAGAGCTGAAGAAAAAGGATCCACCTTTAAGAGATCAGGATCTACTAGATGAATGTGCAACTAAACTTGACAAATACTACCTGAGCACACGATACCCAGATCAACACCCAAGTAGTATTGGCAATACTCCATCTGACCACTATTCACCAGAAGATGCGCAACAAGCAAAAGAGAAAGCTGAAACCATCTTAGACATGATGAAAACACTTGTAAACAGTTAGCCAATAGCTAATTTTTTTTTTTTTTTTTTTTTTGTAGACCATTTTTTTAGCTAGTCAGTAATATACCCTGTACAAGATTTCAGTACTTTTAGTCAGTGATATGTATGTCGTATCAAAGCAAAAAGCCTAAAGATTTTATGCGCTGTACTTATGCATGCAAGCAATAGCATGATAGCTACAAAAATTGAGGTACCTAGCTACATCATGGCAAAAAGGCATCACTTGCACTTTTCAAATGTGAAATGAGTTCTAAGTTTAGTTAGACTGATTATTGAGTGGCCAAATTAAGCTTTGGAAGAGGGGCAATTGCTATATTAACGCAACAAAACCACCTTTTGGTAATACATGGCAACAGCTAGTGCAGGTAGCTATAGGGTATGAAAATGTGTGTAGCTAACACTGAAAGCGAAAAAATGTGGACCATCACTACATGCCAAGGTAGAGAAGTCCATTAGTGAGGCTGGAAGCAACTCAATATATACTGAACTACCTGTTAGGTACTTTACCTTGGATGTTATAACTATTAACAATTAGAGAAGAGTACATGTGTTCAAATAATATTACCCCAGCATCTGGTTTCCATGGTAATGCATCATTTTGGAGTTCAAGGAACATTGCATGTACAATTGCAGTGGAATATCAGCTATCCAGCAAGGCTACATACCGTGTTTTTTTTTGTTGTTGTTGTTTTTTTTTTGTGTTTTTTTTTTGCTCCTTTTTGACATTTTGTTTTTTGTTTCGTTTTTTGCTGTAACACTTATTAGTATCGGCATAGATTAGTAGTTTCCTCTGTTACGTTTTGAGTTTAGGGGGCTTCCGCTAGTGGGCGTGGCTTGTTAGCCCAGCCACAGCGTTAACTAGAAACAATGGATCCAAAAGTCTCTCTGGAGCAGATGCTGGCTGTTATTCCGCAGCAAAGACGGTGTGAATTGAACCAAAAGGTCGGTGACGCTCACTTGGCCGAGATCGCGAGGGAGCTTATCAACTGGAAGTCGATTTGTACTAACCTGGGGATCAACGAAGCAGAGGAGAAAGCGATTGAAGAAGAGAATAAAGAAGTAGATGTGCGGAGGTACCTACATAGAGCTTTTGTCCTTTATATACTGAGATCAATCGTACGTCTGGGAGTTCCTGCTTTAAGTTAATTACTGCAGGCAGACACAATCGAACACAGACTACTTTACGCCGAGCCCAATTCAATGCTAAGTCTAAATTGGATTATAAATTCAAAATGTCCTTGCAACTGGTGAATTCTAGGGTAGTGTCATACCCAGACAACTTTTTTTCTGGTGTGTGCCACAAATGTAGTCTACTACTCTTGCTGCTACTTTCGAATGGTCTAGGCTACATGAGGTACGTAGCTAGGATTGCCTGATCAATGTCTATGTTACTAGCAGATCATTGGCACACAGTGTGGATTGTAATCTTCAATGATGTCAAAATATGTATGAACCATAATGTATGCAACAGACCACACCAGAAACAAGACTATGGCTCACAATTGGCTGAGATTTTATCACTTGTGAAAATAAACATGGAAGCTCCTTTCATTTAACAACCATAGGGATAAAGTGTGCATAATTGAACCACACGTTGGACATCCATGTGGATGCGTGCACACGCCACATAGGAAGAAGTGTGCGCAATCAAACAACATGTGTTGAACATCCATGTGCATGTGTGTGCAATCAAACAACATGTGTTGAACATCCATGTGCATGTGTGCGCAATCAAACAACATGTGTTGAACATCCATGTGCATGTGTGCGCACGCCACATAAGGAAGAAATGTGCATGATCAAGCAAAACCGAATCTGATGTCAACATACGACCACTCTCATTGTTAGCCATACACTGTACCTACCATTACACTCACTCGCACTCATTCAGGTGGACTTGAATGAAACTAGAATAGGTTGTTTACCTTTACCAGACCCATTTTTTATGTGAGTGCAAAAAAAAAAGCAGTCTGGGAATGAGACTAGTTGATTCTAGCTATTGTTAGGGCAGACAAGTAGAGCAATGTGATTGAAGCTTAAGAAGGAAAATTTAGAATGAGAGTGGTGGTTGTTGAGGATTTTTGAGGTTGGATATTGTACTCAGAAACACAAATATGTTGTTTTGTTTTTTTAGCCATTTAATAGCCACTGGGCTTGTGCACAAGGGAATGAAAAGTTGTTCCACACAGTGCTAAGTTCAGTTATTGCAACATTTCAGTAGCCTCGTTCCTAGACTCTCCCCACATCCAAACAAAACAGCGACAGAAAGCTGGATCCTGGGAATGAGGTGAACACTAGCCTCATACCCAGGCTCTTGGTGGGCGGGGAGAAAAAGAGTCTGGTATCTACTGTTCATGCATGCGCGTAATTATCCACTGCTGAATACGTGTTCAAGTAACAGTGGGAGGGGAACCCGTAATATGCATCCATGTGATTGATATTGTGTTGTAAGTTTTAGCACATATACTAGTATAGTACCACGCATGCAAACAGCGAAACAACTACACTACAACTAGTGCTACACCCTCCTGATTCGCTATTAGTTCATGCTAACTTACAGTCTATGACAAATGGAAACACTTCATATCACACAGACTTACCAGGTAGTAACAGTATAAACACGTATCCCCCGGCAAACATCCAAAATGGAAGCTACTTGTACTGTCTTGAGACTGATATCAGAAGTACCTACCTGTTGGAGGGCGCTGGAGGGCAATGGAGAACTAATGCTCAAAAGAACTCCATCGTTGGTCAGAAAATGTGCGGACGGTGTAGTGGTAAGTATACATTATGATGTCACGGTTGTACGGATATAACATGATAGTTCCCAATTTCCCAAGATTTCTGGGAAATTAATCGCATGCACAAACAGTGGATACCAGGCTCTTCTTTTTCCCGCCCACCGAGAGCCTGGGTGAACACTCCAGCATGTACTAGTCGTGTCCAGTACATAATTAATAGTTTGTGAAGAGTGAATGGAAACAAGTGTTCTGTAATCCTTAGGCTTGCTGTATTGCGGAAATGGAGGTCAAAACATGGTCCAGCTGCCACATACGGAAACCTTGCCAAATGTTTCTATCAAGCTGACATGCTAGGCATGGTGGAGGTAGTATGTCAAGCTCTGGGATCACCCAGACAACAGCAAGGTATACCACATGTTACTTTCCTTTCTAAGCTACACTGGCTGCACGTTTATAGGTAGCTACTTGGTTTTTCTCTAGGACCTCTCGTGCCCCCTATCAGTGTTGAAGGAGTTGCAAGTAAGTTAGTAGGTGCTGCATATATTATCTATCTAACTATACTTTCTAATTAAGTTACAATTGCAGTAGAAGTATTTGACTTTCTCTAGGTCCTCTCTTCTCTCCCAAGAGTGCTGGAGGATCTACAACTAACTAGACACTAATGTGGCATAGACTGTAGCTACCACTTTGCACTTTCTAAGTCACAACTATGCATTTATAGTACCTAGTAACTTACTTGCAGATCCTCCAGCACTTCTGGGTGAACAGAGGGAGCCTGGAGAAGAGCCATGCAAGTACTAGGTACTATTATTTCATAGACTGCACCTGCTACACATTTATACTGAGCACTTGGCTTTTCACCAGGCTCTCTCTTCTCTCAAAGTAGTGTTGGTGAAGCTGCAAGTAAGTTTCTGTATGCCACCTATCTAACTGCCTATAACATGAGCACTGTACCACTTTCTAAGTTACAGCTACACATTGATAAATGCTTGGCCTTCTCCAGGTCCTCTAATTTTCTCCCCCAGCAGTGTTGGAAAAGTAGTCTCGCAAGCCAGGCCCACTTCCACAAAAAAGGGAAGGGTCTGGTGAACTGCGTATACAAGCCATGTCCCACCGCACTGTTCAGTGCGGTCCAATCATGTTGCAGTATTTTGTCACGACGCATTACATCACTATTTGAGTAGCAATAGCATTCTTGAAAACGGACATCTTTCCGCTACCGCAGGAGTTATAAAAACACTTCGACTATGCTCCTCAGGGAGCGTGCTTACTCCACAACAGGTAATTCAAGAGTGCATTATTTGAAATTTGGTTATGTCTCCAGCTAATTGCATTCTGGTGGGACACGGCTTGTATACCCAGTTCACCAGACCCTTCCTTTTCTTGCGGAAGTGGGTCTGGCTTGTGAGACTATTGGAGAAGCTGCTGTAACACTCCCAACAGTCTTCTGTGCTTTATTACCTGTTGTTTACTAAGCTACCTGGTGGCCTTGTTTGCCAGTTCTCTACATGCAAGTGTAAGTTTTCTTTTCTGTTACCTCAGAAGACAGCTCTGTGAGCATGAGTGTCACCAACAGCAGTAATCAGGAACTGCCATCTACCTTGAGGCATGAACACAGCAGTACAAGCACTGCAAATGGTACAAATGCAGAGCTGAAAAATGTTCTCAGTAGTCAGTCTTCGTTTCAGCAACTAAGCTCTAGTGAGCAAGAGGAACTCAAAGCAATGCTGGATGATGATGTGAGAAATATGACACATGAGTTTGGCTACTTAGTCACAAAGACACGTGACTCTGTTGAAGAACAAGTCCCAGTAGGGAAATTTGCTACAAGTATTTTAACACTAAGGGCATATGAGCCAGCTCCCGAAGAGCAAGATCGGTCACTTCTTGATGAACACAAAGAAGAAATTAACAGGGCTGATACAATTTCAGAAATCTTTAATATTTTGTGTCCTTATTGGAACTATCTTAATTATGAGCTCTTAGAGTATATCATAAATCTGTATGGCACAAGTGATGATACTGAGAGACTGGCAAGTTATTGTAAAAAGCTTCACAAATTTTGTGAGCGTAGAATTTTTGAAGTGCTTATGCCTGAGAGTAGCACTGGCACTGGTGATTCAAAGCAGAAGAAATTTGTTGTAAAGCTCAATGTTCGTGAAGATATTAAATGTAAAGAGCTTCGTCGGATTAAGGGAAGAATTGCTAAGATTATTCAGGTCAACGTGGCTGCATTGATCATTGTCAGTGTGGATCCAGGATGTGTGCAGCTAACTTTCCTGATTCCCAAATTCGTAGCTCAAGAGATATTCCCACTTTCCCATGAACAAGCATCAGTGCTCTCCAAGGATGCATCAGTGATTAGGCTGGAGTGTGGAGATTACGTGCTTGAGGTATTGGAATTGTAATGTGTATAATTGGGGTGAGCGTGAGCGAGCCCCACACTAGTGAGTTCAACGGCGGAATTTCTCTGATATATGTGTATATGTATTGTACGTCCAAATGCACGCGTACGCACACCACGTGCGGACAATATGCGCGTGATCTAACAGCATGTGCCCACCTACACGCTTTTACAGAATGTCAGGAGTCATTTTAGAGTTGTTTTGCTACTTGTAGTTAAAATGGATACTCCAAATATTTTTAGAAGACACAGGCTATGGCGCAGGAGAGAGCGAAATAGGGTTCGACGTGCGCCACTCCATGCATGACAAGCTATTCACCTTTACAGACAGTAGAGTGGAAAACATCGTTAAGCATGTTTACAGAGTGACAAACACTGCCAAAGCCTTGTATGCTGTGGTCTGATATTTCACTGGTAAAGCCTTGGCTACACAACAGTTCAATGCTGCAGTGTATGGCTTGCTCACGCTCGCCCCACAATGTTCTACATTCACCTAGTAAAATGTATATTATGTATATATGTTATAGTTATAGCACAGTGATTTATAGCAGTAAACAGACCGAGTTGGAGGGTGTAGCTGAGGGTTTAATAACAGCCATAAATCCCTGGCCATCTGTGCTATAACTACTATATCCTACATGTACCTGATTGGTCCTTTGTTGTTATTACTGTAAACACATCTGTACATGTGCAAGTGTTTACAGTAGGGTCGGGTCATTCCATGTCAAATCAACACAAAAAATATCCTTACCCTCACCGATTTGAGCGAAACTTGGTTTTGACACGGTGTCTGTTAACCCACAGTGAGTTTCAGCATTCTGCGATGTATAATTTTTCGGAAAATTTCTTACCTGCATTTACTAAATCAACCATAACTTTGAGATAGATTAACTTTATGAAATAGGGTTCGACGTGTTTAACTTTATGCGCTACAATTTACACCACTTATAGCTCATAAAACTTCCTTTCGTTTGTGGTGTAAAAATGGTTTTGGGACTGCCATGGGATTGGGAGATACGTGACAGAATATAATGGCAGTTAGGGGAGATGTACTGTAAAGCAATCCTATACTTACCTGATGGCGGTTCATTTTGATTGGTATGGTGGTGGATACCTTTGTAAACGTGACACGACAAAATATCCATGATTCCGTGGTAGATATGCAATGTCCAAGTGGGAGTTGCCGTGTTTACTAGGTGAGTTATCTCCTCTAGTGAGCAGTTTAATGTTGTATGGAGAAGGGTGAACAGGGAATAATCTAACACCAGACATGTCTCCAACAGCATGTCAGATGTGTGACCACACCAACAAAATCAATTTTTATAATATTTAATTTTCATGAGTATAAGGTGCACGGTGGTGTAGTCTTGACACCAGGCCCGTGTTGCCTTAAGTTTCTAGTTGCTTGCAATACACAATTACGAAGAGTAGTCATGTGCTTTGGAATCAGGTGGATAGAGGGTAAACACGCACAGGCCCCATCCCCATATCCCATGACTACAGCTGTCCTTCCTCTCTCAGCTTAGGTGTAGACTGAGTGGCTAAGTTAGTGAACTATGTTTGAAAGAGTAGGATGGATCAATGGAACGACGATAGACACAATTAGCCCAGGTGAGACAAGAGTAAGCCCAGGCTTCATGCAGTGGAAGTGCTTGAACCAGCGTCACAGGAGATGAAGGAAAACCAGACCCTGCAACTTCTCTCTTTTAGCTGTTTATACTGTTAAAGATGATCATGCCTGATGACTGAACTGACAAGTTTCCAAACTGACCTGACTTCCCACATAGAGCTGCCTTAAGCGAAGTGTCAATCTATCATCTAGACTGATTTCCCTAAACTTGGTCTAGCTAGATAGACTGAGAATCAGTGAGAATTTTGTTTTGCATAGAGCGTGGCAACAGTGATCACAACTTGATGTTTCAATGATTCCTAGATATCTCTAGGTTAGCTAGTGGACAGGTAACAGCATTTAGACTGAGATGGTCACAGTTGACCCATTTGCTTAATGAACTGATGACAGCCTTCAGAAGGAGTCAACTCATTTTCTGGTATATAAGAGCAATGTCATCTGCATACATTGGATTTTTTTGAGTAACATATGTACAATATATATTTCTTCGATCAGATGCCGCAGCTAGTATTTTTTGTTGTTGTTGCTGCACATTTCTGTGCAGCTACTATTCGAGGGTGACGTTTATTTCTTCGGAAAGCCCACTGACATCAATGACGGCTGGATAAGGTATGTACGAGCGATACAGTGGCAACTGTTAGACGCTGTCAGTAGTAAGCACAGCCTCTCGGTCCTGCTGTCAGCAGTGGAAACGAATCATACAACACAAACAGCTCTAGTGCTAGCCCGGTGACCATTATTATTCGCATATGTGTGCATGTAATAAAGGAGCTCCAACCAGGAGAACAGCTCTATGCTGACTTGAGAGCAACTGACAATCCACCATCTACCATTCCAGCAAAAATCCTGAATACCCCTGCCCACCCAGACATTGACATAATAAGAGCTAAGGAGATTGCCATGATTGAAGTCCCATATACGTAACTCTCTTGACTGCCTGCACAATGCAAGGACTATAGGAAGGAGGGCAAGGAGTTATACCAACTTGCACTCAGCGATCTTGACTTGAGGGGATTCTCCACTGAACTTACCACCATAGAAATCCTCCTCGCTCCAGCTGTAAGTTCCCTCATTTACCAAGTCAATGGCCACACATCTCCTTGACCTAGCAGCTCAAACCATCATAACAGCTTCCCACCAGTTATTTCATGCTTGTCTCAACCCCTCTTGGAACTCTCCTCAGTTTGCTTGTATTAGTGTTTTGTGTTGCACTAAACCACCTGTAGGTTTATAGCTACTGTGGTTTTATCTTTTTGCCCTTGCCGAGTCCAAACTGTACTTTGGCACCTTGAGTTCTGGGGTTTATAACTACGTACCATATTTCTTTGAAAGGTACCGCCCTTGAATAGTCGCCGCCCTCAAATAGTAGCCACATAATCAGGAGCTCTGAGCAAAATAAACACCATTCTCAAATAGTAGCCCTGGCTACTATACGCCACAGACCATCAACCAGAGTCTTCAAGGCATTTCATGTTGCCAGGTGTATCTTCCCCAAGAGAGAGCTACTTGACAGCCATTTATTATGTGTTGAATGGTAGGCCATAGGTTATAGGTTATTGCAGAGGGGGTATTTGGAATCTGTCTTCAGTTTCCACCAGCGTCGAAGGTTCAGTGGGGTAGGAAGAGTATCAGATCCTGCTCTCAGCAAAAATGAAAGTTGGCCACCGGGTAGCCATTCTGGATGCATTTCCAGACCTTGTTCTGGGATTCCAATTTGGTGATGGGTGAGAACTTTCACTGGACCGTCATTGAGCTTATGTGAGATGTGTTATGTGTAACACCAGTGCTACATACAACTCACTCACACTCATCCCACAATGCACTGCATTCCCCTAGTATAGATTACTGAGGTTTATACATCAGACTCAATACTTTTAGCTAGCTGTTGGAGTCACAGTAGTTTAAGCAAATGCATGCATGACTACTTAGGGGTACAGAATGAATGATAACCCATGCACTGAAGTAGAGAATATATTGATAAGCTAACTATGGATGAAAGAAGGGATTCTAAATCTGTTCTAAGCTCTTTAGAAGCAGAGTTGATTTTCTAGCTAAATACTAGTATTTCAAATCTCTCTTAGATGTCATCTGATGAAGTAAGTGGAAAGCAGAGGATGAGTCCGTCTCTGACTGGGCAGCAGTTTGGACAGCGGCGACCTCCATTATCTGTGACAATAAAAGCGATTCTCGAGAGATACCCTGATGGTCAAATTTTCGCGGTATGCTTGGCCAAGAGAACAAAGCATAATTGTAGTACTGCTAAAATTAAACTTGTTCATGGTGATTTCTCTTTGTGTGCATGAAATACCACATCATGAGCTAACAGCACTTAATAAATAAAGCACTTTTAATAATTGGCCAATACTGTTACCCTAGTCTATCAAGCCAGACCATCTCTCACCCTCCAGAAAAGTGGAGGGTGAGAGATGGGCTGGCTTGATAGACTACTGTTACCCTAGCTTGTTTTTCCATACTAACCATTCCAAGCACAATGGAAGCCCTTTTGACCACGTGCCCTCTGAATTAACTCACTCTTCAGGGGGCACTTGAGCTCATGAAAAAGTTGAGTGTGTGCTGGAGGGCATTTAACGTAGGGGAGCCTCCTCAATTATAGCCTCATACCCAGGCCATTCATAGGAGAAACGAATGAACGGTCTGGGTACGAGGCTACCTCAATTTGAGCTTGTACAGTAAGTGCTTCTACACTTTTTGCTAGCTAGTACCTCCAACTACCTCCAACTATAAAGTTATGTGTTTCTTTGTGCAGGAGATTATTCAGAATGCAGATGATGCTGGGGCAAAGACGGTGAGGTTTTTCATCGACAGTAGGGAGCATGGAAAGACGTCACTCGTGGATCCCGCGTTGGAGCCCTTCCAAGGACCTGCGCTGTTGGCCTACAACGATGCACAGTTTAACGACGAGGACTGGGAGGGCATACAGAACTTGCAGCGCAGCGTCAAGGCAGAGGACCCCTTCAAAGTGGGAAAATTTGGAATTGGATTCAACTCCGTTTACCACATCACAGGTTCATACTTAGTACTTACTTTAAACATCTTGCCTTAGCTACAAATACAGGCATGTTTGATGTTATGAGGTGAAAACAGAGGAAAGTGAAAAGCTGGCAGTCATCAAGAAATCCACCCCAGGGCATGTTTGATGTTATGAGGCAACAGTAGAGGAAAGTGAAAAAACAGTGGTTGCCAGGAATGATGGTTGTCCAATGGTCATAGTTCAGTGGTAGAGCTCTGGTGGCTCAAGCCAGGAGCCCTAGCTTCAATTTGTAGTGACTGCCAGCTTTCCTCTGTTTTCATCTCATAATATCAAAATGTCTTTACTTCCAGCTGAAGCAAAAACATTTAGACTAAGAGAAACTGCTCAACATGGGTTCTTTCCTGATGGGGAGAATTTTCTGGTTGATCCCTATTTAAGTTCTGACAGTACATACTGAGTGGCTGCTGGGTATGAGACTGTCAAGCTTTCAGTATCATGAGTGCAGTGTATATAAGAGTAAGTTATGTTTCGGTGTTGAAGGTGGCACAAGTATTTACGTATACATCTGTACATGCAGGTTTAAGATGTCGACCTGCTAAGTACAGATGACAAAACTGCTAGAGTTTGACGGGGTGTGGACGTAAAGTAGGTAGGCTGTGCTCTCCCATCTGCTGGGGAGTTGTATTGTGGAATCGGCAATGCCGCATCGTGCCACTGTTGTAGTGGTGCCTATTCGAAAACTGTGACCTGTGTACTTGGATTGGTCAATGCTGGAGGCTGATAGCGCTTCCCAAACTAAAACGTTCATATGCCAGGGGATGACCATTCTAGAAGCAGAAGAGTGGACCTTTGTTGCCTCCTGTTGATGTAGCCCATAGCATGATGTGGTCAAAGTTGTGGGCTGAATTGTTGCAGTCCCAGATGGCTGTAGCAAGTACCACAGGCAGGAGTTCCTTTGTAGTGATGTGTAGTGGGGTGGTATGACAATTTGGAACCATTCATTGGCATGAAAGGCACCAAAGCCCCAGCCACCTGATGCATCTGAGGTGATGATGCTATCTGGAACCTCAGCTTTATTGGGGCTAGGATAGACACCCCATTCCAAGTGGAAACCATCTGGTACACCATTGAAGGTCTGCATGGAAGTGTGAAAGTTTGACCATCCGGTGAACAAAAGCCTGGCCTGGCTTCACTACTTTTACTGCATGTTGTAGGGAGCTAAGGAGTGAGAGTAGTTCCCTTTTTCTGCAGCTTTGTGACCTCTCCATTCTCTGATTGACTGGTTTAGGCTGCATAGTTTTTCTGCGTAGTTTTTCTGCAGACAAGCAACAATAAATTTGGCGAATGTTGTGTCTGGGTGACCCTGTAGCTCTGATTGTCATTTGGATAGATTAAGGGGAGTTGTATAGCTTGGCGCTCTTGTGGTAGCTGGGGGGGCAATAGTAAGGGTGCAAGTCCTTAGACCCTCTAGCCAGTGCATGTATGGATAGGGGTAAGCAGGCAGTCAGGGGTATAGTATGACAGGCCTACGAGTGGTGAGTGACAAAATAATTTTTTTTTACTGATAATTCAGGTTTACAACACCATGAATTGAATGAGTGATAGTGGTGCAGATCACTACATCAGGGCATGGTATTAGTACCACAGAAATGCTTATGATAGGTATAATAATGCGGACACAGTGTTAAGACTGATGAGTACTTAACAGTTATGAAAGTGTTCGTGGGGGAGATATGATAAGTTTACCCTTGAGACAGGATGGGAGGGGCCCTCTGGCTTGCTGGAGGATGAGAATGCCATTGGGCATTGTGCCAAAGGGTGAGGCCTGCAGCATTCCAGACATTGGTGGGTGTGGCGGCACTTTCTGCCGTATTTACACCCCTTCCAATTGTAGTTCCTAATCAGGTGTAAGCCGGGTCTGAATAATGGCCTGTTCAGCTGGTGCTTGCCTACGGATCTTAGTGGGAGGGGGTTTGAAGTGGCAGGAATCCAAGCTGAGTGACAGTGTTGGCACCATGCGTTACCCTCTTTTGTTTGGCTGTTGAAACACTGGCCATGTAGAGTAGGGTCAAGATGGGCCACTTCAGTGGAGGCCCGGTCTGCCACTTCCTGATGGAATTTTGGTCAAAAATAACCCAGGCTGGCCACTTGTATCACTGGCTTGTCTGAGTTATCTGAAATAAATTGTTGACCTGGGGTAGTTGCAATAGCTAGAGCGACTTGGGGTGGTCAGTGCGAGAAGTGTGTTATGGCTTTCGTTGACCTGGGGTAGTTGCTGCATGTGTGGTTTGCAACCACAACTTGGGGGTGGTCAGTGTAAGAGGAGTGAATTGCTCCTTGCTGACATGGGGTAGTTGCAGTGGGATAGTTGCAGTATAGATCCAGAAATATGGTGGCGAAAATTGAAAGGACAAAATAACTGAAGAAGGAAAAATAGCTGCTAACAGAAATAAAAAAAAAGAGAACTGCTTAGCAATTCTGTAAGGAGGTGAGATGTGGTGTAAATTTTCTTACCTGAGGTGGTTATGCAGAACTGTTTGAGGACTTTTGCCAGTTCTTCCATGGAAAAATAGCTGCTAACAGAAATAAAAAAAAAGAGAACTGCTTAGCAATTCTGTAAGGAGGTGAGATGTGGTGTAAATTTTCTTACCTGAGGTGGTTATGCAGAACTGTTTGAGGACTTTTGCCAGTTCTTCCATGGCCTGGATAGCTCTCATTGGGAGATCAATGGTTGGCAGTTCAACTTGGTTTCCACCCTGTGTGGTAGCATGAGAGGAGCACATTTCGAGTTTGGGTTGGTGCTGGTAGTTGTCAGCCATGTGGGTTTGGGTAGAGTGGATTTGAAGATTTTAACAAGAATTCAAGAGGACTTCACTTGGAACCAGTTGGCTGAGAGAAAAGCATGCAAATGTTGAGCACCAATTATTAGGTTAATTAATGCGGTGCACATGCCCCTCTGCTGTGTTAATCACCATTAAATCTTATTTAGAAAGTGCTAGTGAAAGCTGCTCATGATCTATTTCAAGAGCGCATGATGACGTCATTTTTTATTGCGGAGGCCTCGAGGGAGGAGGAAGAGCGTGTAACTGGCAAACATTCGAAACAGGCGGAATCTCCCGCGTGTACTAAAAATAGAACACACCTTTGCACAAGTTCGCAGTTCCACGATCTACGACCTCACAACGCAGTGTTACCCTCGTAGTCAACAAGATGTGAACACTCCAAGCTTACCTGGCAAGTTCTACCTACACAGGAACGGTTGTCGGCCCTTCCTGACGCGAGGCCTGAACTTCGTGTTACGATGCAATCCACACCTGACAGTCAAAGACGGCCACATAGCCTTTCAGTCAAACTCTTGAGCATCTCCCTGGGTAACACGCGGTCCTTATCTAACCGATAAGCCTCCAACTCAATTGTTTAGCAGCTACATTTTACTCATGCTTCACCCGCACACTAGCTACAACTCGACCAGATGTGCTATTTATAGTACACGCAAAAGATTCTGCTTTCACCAAGGCCAGAATAGGAAGTTACACACTCTTCCTCCTCCCTCCCAAATAAAAAATGACGTCATCATGCGCTCTTGTCTATTTAGATTAGTGTATGGTGGGAACCACATTTTGCATGCACAATTTAAACAAAAACAAAGTATAGTTTTTCTGCTAAAAGACAACAGTCCAGGTATCCGCTCCCCATAGAGCACAATTGGTTTAGAAACTGGTTAATAGGCACATGTGTCTATTGTATGTAGCAGCAAAAGTCATGTTCTTAATATCAGTATGTGCTTACTAGCAGTATACTAAGTACACATAAAAAATTATAACAAAAGATCGGGGTCATGGCAAATTTAATCAATGAAGATGCTGTGTATCTGCATGTCAAGAAGTTGTATGAGATCACAGTGTATAGGAGAGAGCTACTGTTGGCAAGGTTCTTCAACTTACTATGAGGAGAGAAATGATCACAACAATTTTGGTGTGTGCCTTGTGAGGGAAGAGGTCATGTCCCATGAGAGCTGTCACATAAGAGTTGGCTATCCAGGGTAGCTTGGAGAGTGCCAGGTACTTCTGCATATGCCACCTTCACATTTTGCTTGGGACATGTGTAACAAGTGGATGCACCAATTGATTTACAGGAAGAAAGATGTGCTTATTACCCCCCCCCGAGGATGAAGGATTCATGTAATTAGTATAATATTGCCAGGTCAGAGGAATAGGCCTGTGCTAGCTATGCATGCATAATTTTTTTTAGCATAATAGGAGTTTCCTTGCATTACAAATAATTTGCTAATAATGACGAGAGGTAGTTTGAACCACAGAGGAACCAATGGACATTCAATGTGAGTGTATATTTGTTAATGCCATGGTGTACCTACCTCAAGAATAAAGCCCTAACAGTTTATTTAACAATTTTCTTTTGAGGAAACTAAGCTGTTATGTATATACCTATTAATGTCTTGTACAATCTTGAGGGCACATGCGCTGTGATGCATAGCTTTTTAGCAGCATGAATGTTTTGGTCAGTCGTATGTACCTACAATCTGGCTAATTACAGCAACTAAGAATGTGCAATCATTATGATGCTATATGCCAAAAAGGAGCTAATTTTAATACTTAGTAGCTAACTTGCATATGCATGTAAAAATTGATGCACAACAAACTTATTGTTATGCAGACCTTCCAGTGATTATCAGTGGAGACAAGTTGGCCTACATGGAGCCTCAGGAGAAGGTGTGGCGTGGAGAGTCAGGACGGTCCTACCTCATTCAGGACATTCATAGTCAAGGCAAGTTGGATAGTCTAGCACCATTTGAGGGAATAGCTGGCTTTTCTGCTCAGGTGAGAACCTATTATGGCACGCTCTTTCGATTTCCACTACGTAAAGCTCCCTCTGATCTATCAGAAAACTGCTACACAGTTCAGAAGCTACATGATCTTCTTGTCGCTCTCAGAGATGAGGCCAAGTTCTTGCTTCTTTTCCTCCGCTCTATTCAAGAAATTGAAGTTTACGAGATATCTGAGTTTGGGCAACAAAACTTGTCCTTTCAGGTAGCAATACATGAAAAGGATGACGTCTGCCACAAGCGAGAACATTTTATGAATGAGCTGAGAACAGCAAGTGCGCAGGCAGGGGCACTACCATACTGCATCACTAGGTCCATAGACCTGGTGACAGATTTCCATGTGCAAGTAACTGACCAGTTCCAGCATACCACAACAGTCAGCCACTGGCTAGTGGCTAACCAGGTAGGGTCACAAAATGAAACTGTTCTTCATATTGCTGCAAAACAGCATGTATTCCCTTGGGTAGGAGCGGCACTAGAGCTGAGTGATGACTCAAGTTTACCCACTTCTAGTGGGCGCATCTTCTGCTTCCTTCCCATGCCCATTGAGGCTTCTTCTCCCCTGCCCATGCATGTCAATGGCACCTTTGGTCTAAACGACGACCGTAGAACTGTAAAATGGCTAACTGTTGAGAGACAGAATGATCCTGCAGCTGACTGGAACAAACTGCTGGTAAGTGAGCTCCTCCCCCCATGCTATGCCAAACTGCTCATGGAAATCAAGAACCTTTATCCACAGCAGTTCTATGAAGCCTGGCCTGTTGTGGATGCAGTGAAGCCCACACCCTGGGAGGGTCTCCTGCTTCCTTTGTTCACTCAGCTCTTTAGTCAAGCAGTGGTTTGGACAGAACGAACAGAAGCATTGCGAGTAGTAGGAGAGTGGATCGCAATAGGTGAGGGTTCATTCATCCCAAAAGGAAGCAAAGTTGCATCTGTTGTCTGTAATGCCCTCTCTCAAAGTGGGATTAAGCTAGTCGACGTTCCTGTCAGAATCTGGAGTGCCTTGCGTCATTCTAGAAAAGCAGTTTCAGAAGTGTCACCTAGATTTGTACGCACACAGCTAAAAAGCAACCCGCAGAGCTACTACTATATTGATGAGATAGGAAAGTTGGAGATACTCAGATATTGTCTATCTGACGAGCAGTATAGTGAGCTTCCTGGTCTAGCCCTCCTTCCAGTTGCAAATCATACCTTCACTGCTTTTCAAAGTTTTTCTCGGTATTCCCAACACTGTTGTTACCTTTGCACTGAAGAGTGCCCTCGCTATCTGCTTCCAAATTTGGACAACATATTGGTTGATTTACCCAATGATGTTGACCTTTCAAAGAGTCTGAGTGGGATGGCTGACCAACAAGTCACACAGCTGAAGAAGTTAACTGTTGAAAAGATAGCAGAGCTCATCCCCACATCCATGCCTCCAGAGTGGAGACACCAGCAGATAGTTTCTCTACCAGATCATTGCTTCCCCTCTGATTGGTTCCAGAAGTTTTGGGAGTGGGTGCGAAGCAAATCTCTCAAGCCTTTTGCTGGTAACTTGATACTTCCCATCAGCCAGAGTAGCCGGCAGTATGGTGTGGACTTTCATGTCACTCGTCTCAGTGCAAACTCAGCAGTGGTGTATATACCACAATTTACTTCCTGCTCTCCATCACTTGCAGCAGCCCTTGATAAGTTACAAGTCAGGTATGTCAAGGTAGCAGATTTTCTCTACCTCAAACACCATCAACTCACCTCATGTCTGAAGCAGTTCAATGCAACTGGTATCCTGGATGCAATTGCACTTTCCACTTCCACTTTTCAGCTGCGGATGGTGTCAATGACATCAGAGGAAGCACGCAGCCTTTGTGAGTTGATTTCATCAGGGTCAACCTCTCCTCTAAATCAATGGCAGTTGTCCACTCTTCAAAATCTTGCAATTTTCGCCACTGCACAGAACTCTGGTGGTAGTCTCTACTCAGTTGCAACTGCTGAGCATTCCTCACTTCTCTGCAAAGCAGTTGTAGAACCAGAGAACACAGTTGTCAGTGCATCCCACCTACCTCCCAACCTTCTCATGTTCTCTCATGAGTACTACCAAGTACAACTTCTCAGGTGTTTAGGTAGCAGTGTTGCTTTTCCTAGCAACCTTGACTTTATCCTTGACTACCTCTTCCCTCTAATTCAGAGAAGAGTCTTCCCAGACCATCTTCTAGACGACCTCATGCAAGAAATTCTGGACATGTTCCAGATCCTAGTCTCCAGAGCTCCTTATGGAAAACAACAGCAGCTGCTGTCTGCACTTCAAAGTCTCCCATTTCTCAAAACACAGTCAGGAACCCGAAAGTGTCCACATGAACTTTTTGACCCTTCTGTTCAGCTACTGTGTGAGCTGTATAAAGGTGAGCCTGTTTTTCCCACTTTGCCATTTGACAAGACAAGGTACCTTCAGCACTTGAGGAACTGTGGCTTGCGCATAACTGTCAAACCACAGGAAATTGTGTATATCATTTGTGCCATCAGCACTCCAGCAAATACATACCCACAGTCAGTTGACAGCACAAAACTGTCTCGTGCTAAGGCTGTCCTTGAGTATCTGAGTAAGTGTGACTCCTCGATACTTTCCATTATTGTCACTACCTCCTACCAGTGGAGATCCCAAAGCTACCCCTTCTCAACAACTCTGAAGAACTTGGCAACAGACCGAAACTGGCTACCAGTTTGCTCATCACCTCCCGAAGGCTACCCTTCCTGTTTGGAGTGGAAAGGGAGGGGCTTTACATCCCATTTTATTTCCCTCAGCAGTTCAGTTCTCATTCCAACTACTGACAACTTTCACTCTTTATCACTGGTAGTTGGTTCGCAGGTGTACCTACTGGACTCAACCCTACCCTCCAGCATTTCAAGCATCTTTGCTGCTGGGATATCTGTGAATCATATCTTGGCACACTTTAAAGAAGTAATTCGCTGTAAGCAAGAAATCTCTACTGACACAATGACTCACATTGTTGACCTGATCTACAAGTACCTCCAGACTTCAAAGAAACAACACCCACAACAACTACATGGGCTGAAGTCATTTCCAGAATGGATCTGGATCAGAAGGTACAACATTTTTGTTAGCCCTGATGTTGTTGCAATGTACCAGAACAGCAGCTTCAGACACAACCTTGAGCCGTACATTTACATTCTTCCTGACAACTTGTTCAGATACTCAGACCTCTTCAGTGCCTTTGGCATGGAACACAAAGTTACCCAGTCTCAAATTGTGTCTGTACTTTCAATGATCAAAGACAAAGGATCAGGATCTGATGACAGTGAGGCATGGCAAACTGTGATGAGCATTCTCAACTGGATCACAAGTGATGGGACACAAGAACCTTGTCTATCGGAGAAAGACATCTTGTACGTCCCAGTAGAGTCAGACTCCTTATGGGCACAGCTAATGGAGCCCAGTGAAGTTGTCTACACTGATAATGACTTCCTCAAAGGATTCTTAGCATCCACAGACGAAAGTGAATCATATACTTTTGTACATCATCACATTCATCCCCAAATGGCCCATAATCTAGGTGTGACTCCTCTCAGTGAGCATTTGGACATTTCTGAAGACACATTTGAGGATGTTGGTCAGTATGAGCCCCTTACTGTGCGACTAAAGAACATTCTCAAAGACTACAAAGATGGGCTGACTATTGTGAAAGAACTACTGCAAAATGCAGATGATGCTGAGGCTACTGAGGTCAATATTTGCTACGATGCTCGCACACATACTGTAAAGCCAAACTCTCTTTTCTTTCCAGGAATGCAAGACTGCCACGGACCTGCACTGGTGGTGCATAACAATGCCACCTTCTCTCAAGATGACTTTACTAACATAACAAAACTAGCAGCAGCCACAAAAGCAAGCAAAGCTCTGAAAATTGGGAAGTTTGGAGTTGGATTTTGTTCTGTATACCACATTACTGATGTTCCCTCTTTTGTTAGTCAAGACACTCTGTGTATCTTTGACCCCACCTTGAGCTACCTCAAGAAAGAAATTAAAAACCCTGCAAGGCCAGGCAAAAAGGTCAAATTTGCCTCGAGGTTCATTGCTTCATCCAATCAGCTAGTTCCATACACTGGTCTCTTTGATTTTGATCCAAAGGAAGCTTACAGTGGCACCATGTTCAGGTTCCCATTCCGCACCTCTGCTAGTGAGCTAAGTGGTACTCTGTACACTGAAACAACAGTCAATGAACTGATTCACGACATCAAAGAATGTAGCTCCAAGCTCTTTCTTTTCCTCCAGCACATCAAGTGTATCACTGTCAGTCGAATTGACCAATGTGAAATAACCCCCACAGTCCTGCTACAAATCACCAAGGAGGAGGAACAGCCCATTTCTGGAGCATTAGCTGAAGTCAAGAAGCTGAGGTGCCTGGATGTACAATCTTCACAATCTCATGAAGACTGCTGGCTTGTAGCCACCCATACTGACTCCATCAATACCAAGCGAGCCACTGCATCTGTTGCTTCTTTGCTAGAAGCCACTAACCCTAGTGTCTGCTACAATGTTAAGCAAGTAGAAGGAGAAGTATTCTGTTTCTTACCCTTGGCACAAAAGACTGGACTCCCTGTACATGTGAGCAGCAACTTTGCTGTGATCAACAACCGAAGAGGAATCTGGACAGCAGATGAAGCATCAAAAAGTGATTCTGAAGTACAGTGGAACATGTCCCTCATACAAAAGGTGATTCCCAAAGCATACCACTCTCTTTTGGTATCACTCCATCTGATGCACTCTCAGGGGATGCTCGAGGAGTATGCATTCTATTCTTTGTGGCCACTAGAAAGAGACCTGACCCAGCACAATTTCTGGGTTTATGCTGTGCACAAACTCTATAGTGAGGAGTTGTCTCCAAGCAGACTGTTCCATTCTGCATCTACAAACCAGTGGTTGAGCCTCCAAGAAAGCAGGTTCCTGGAACCTGGCATTCTGTGCCAGTCATCCACTGACCCTGATGTTCTCAGCTGTGTGCTTGCCATTGTTACCCATCTAGGACTACCTCTTGTTGACCTTCCAAGCAAGTACCACACCCACCTCAGTCTCAGCAGCTCCACCATCACTGAAAAAGACTTTATACAGTTTTTCTTCAAGAATACAACCCACTTTACCAACATTCAGCAGAGTAGAAATGAAGTCCTTCAGTGCATGCTTGAAGTGTATGCTATTGGACTTGATCACAATCCAACAGAACGAACAAACTACATGGGAGAATGTCTCACTGAACACCCTTGCGTTCCTTGCACTCCAGATGGAAGTCAATTGAAAAAGTGCGGTCAGGTTATTGATCCTAAAGCTGAGTTTGCAAATCTCTATGACTCATCAGAGGGTATGTTCCCTATTCAAGAGTTCAGTGAACGACATCTGGTACGTACAGCAATGTTGGAACTTGGAATGATTAGTGAAACCATTCCTTGGAGCATGGTGATTGAACGGGCAGAAACTATTGCTCAGCTTTATTCTACTAATAAAACAAAAGCACTCAAACGAGTAAAATTAATTCTTGAGTGCATTGAGTCCAATTCAAAAGGCAAGCAAGCCAAACAAGAAGCCAAAGCTTTAAGTGCAGTTCAATTTCTTCCAGTCATGGAGAAGCCTGTAGACTTTCCTTTGCTGTGGTTTGGTGAAGGCCATCAACTTCTCAGTGGAGAACAACTAATGATAAAGGGAACAACCACACACCGATATTCTTTTAAAATTGTAGAGAATAACATCAACATAGCTGGCTCTCAAGTAGCAATTGTGAATGAAGCAAGTTTGGAAGAGGGTGGGTGTGGCTATATTAACCAAAAAACTCGAGAAATTCTCCAGGTACGAAATTCACCATCTTGTCAAGAGGTTGTAAACCACCTAAAACTGTTGATCTCTGAGTTCAACTCACAACAGCCTAATTCTGACCTAGTTGACTGGACCAATCGCATTTGCCGACAAACGTATGAGTTTCTTGATGGGCAGATACAGCAGGAAACACCAGTAGGACAAGCACCACAATTACCTCCTGGTTTACAAGAATTGAAAGGTCTTCCATGTGTGTGGACTGGCACAAAATTCATTGCAATTCAAGATGTTGCTAAAGAATGGAAGCTAGAGGGACCCTACCTCTATCCTGTCCCTTCTAGCTTAGCCTTTAGAAAGAGCCTGGTTGCATCACTGGGAATCAAAGACAAATTTACTGCAGAGGATATTGTGAGAGTTCTGTCTCAAATGAAAGAAGATTTTAATGATCATCCTGTCAACGATGCTTGCCAAAAACTGCTGTGTGAACTAGTGGCTCAACTATACAAAATCAAGCCCAGTGAGTGTTCTCAGCCGATCTGGCTCCCAGATACTTCTTTTGCGATGCACATATCTTCAGATTTAGCTTTCAATGATGCCCCTTGGTGCAAACCAGAAGAACACTATAAATTTGTAAATGATATCATTCCAAGGAGGCTAGCTCTACAGCTCAAGGTGGAACCAGTTCGAAGCAAGAAGCTGGAGAAGTATGCCTCTCAGGCTAAACTCCACTTTCAGGGAGTTCCATTTGGCCAGCATGAGGAACTAACTCAGAGAATTCAGAACATTCTTAGACAGTATCCTTTTGACATCACTGTGCTCAAAGAATTCCTCCAGAATGCTGACGATGCAAAAGCTACAAAGATGTATGTCATTCTTGACAAAAGAACTCATGGACAAGAAAGTGTGCTCTCAGAAGATTGGCAGCAACTACAAGGTCCTGCCTTGCTCGTTTGGAATGACAGCACATTCTCTGAAAAAGATCTAGAGGGGATTCAGCAGCTGGGCCTTGGAAGCAAACGAACAGACGCAGAAACCATTGGCCAATATGGCATTGGTTTCAATGTGGTCTACCACCTCACAGATTGCCCCAGCTTTATCACTGGTGGAGAGACTCTCTGCATTATGGATCCTCACTGTCGCTTTGTTCCTGAGGCCAGCAAAGAAATGCCAGGAAGAAGATTTGACGGCCTGAAAAGGGGTTTTTGGGAGGATTTTCCTGACCTCAAATCAGCCTATCTCCAAGATGGACTCGAAGATTGCCCACCAGAGCTGCTGGGTGGATCCCTGTTTCGCTTTCCCCTGAGACACACATACAACCTCATGTGGTCCTCAAAGATTGTAGACCACAGCACTAGTTACAAACATGAAGCTCTTACAGCTGACAGAATGCACGGATACCTTAATTACTGGGCTCCAAAAATGAAGCATGCTTTACTTTTTCTGAACCATGTAACAGAACTGCGTTTTTTTGTTATTGAAGACAACAAGCAGGTCATATTATCATCACCAGGAGTCTCATATTCATCTATACCTTCACTAGTTTCAGAGCACTGTTTTCAGGTATGTATTGATGAATCAGGCAAGCAAAGTCGTGCTCACCTTCATGAGAAGATTGCTGCTTTCAAGAATAGAAAGGGGAGTGAGCCTTGTGTGGTCCGATACCCTCTGACTATCACTGAAACTTTCCCTGGTACACTGCAGAAAAGAGAGAAGCAAAAGACAGAAAAGTGGCTCATTCAACAAGGCATTGGGGACTTGGAAGACAGACAACAAACATGGAACTATATCTCACAGGTCAAACCTAAACACGGCATTGCTGCACCTCTCAGCTCATCACCAGAACACCTCAGGGCATTCTTTGGTAATGTTTTCTGCTTTCTTCCTCTCCCAGTGAGTTGCAATCTCCCAGTGCATGTAAATGCTCACTTCATTCTTAATGCATCTCGCAGAAACCTCTGGCAATCCACAGTTCCAGGAGAAGTTGATGACAAGTCAAGGTGGAATGAGAACCTTCTCAAGGCAATATCTTCCTCCTATGCTGATTTTCTGGTACATGCCCGCAGCTATTATATCAAGTCAGAACCCTTCGAAGATCTTAATACACTCAAAACTAGTGCACAGTGCTACTACAGTGTCTTCCCAAACTGGTCTAAAGGGCCCATGCAGGATCAGACAGTTCCTGAAGGACAGTGGTTCAAACTAGCACAGACTGTCTACAGAAAGCTAGCTAGCCACAATGCAAATGTTCTTTCAACCATTGAATCAACTCAGCCACCACCCTCTACAACAGCTTCAGTGCAAATATCCTCAGGACAAGGTGTACAACATACACAACATACAGTAAAGTGGCACCCACTGAAGAATCCAGAAAGTCCGTCGTCTCAAGTTTACTTCTGGGCAACGAGGCTTGGTTTTGATGATGCACCACTAAAGCCTATCTTGGAACGTATTGGGATGAAAATAACCTGTGCACCACTGAGAATCAAGAACCACTTCCATACTGTTGAGTGTGATATTCCAGAAACCTCCCCCTCCTCTGTGTATGATTACTACACACAATTCAGTGGGCAGGTTAGTCCCAATCTCACATTCCCATGTGCTGTTGAAGTGACTGCTTTTCACTCAGTTGCAGATTTCAAAATATTCACCCAGTACCTTCTATTACCTTGTCCAGCATCAGTTACTGAGATATTTCCCAAGCCTCCATTCGGCCATCCACTCCTTCTCACTGCAGATGGTCAACTTAGAAACTTTAATGAAAGAAATAAAGTGATTTCATCAGAATATTCACAACTCTTTCCCAAGAGCTTTGAAAGATTTCTACATCCAGAACTTCTGGATGTGAAGTATGGCAGTAACTACTTCCTCTCCCCTGAAGTTGACTTGGGGAGCTATGCAACAGTTCAAGAAATTCTGTCCAAGGCACTTCCACATTCACTGCAAACTACACGTGTGCATAATGCAGGAGAAGAGCACATAACCAAATCCATGCTCACTGAATTGTGGGTCTGTTTTTCCTGTGATGAAACCTTTTGTTCACATTTGGAGGACATACTGAAGTGCTGGGCCTTTCTACCCAGTACTAGTAACGAGCTGTTCTCATCAACAAACTTGCTGCTTCCCATCTTCCCACCATCTTCTGATTTTATTCATTTCACACTGGCAACTGTTCCTGACTTCTCAGCTGTCTATCAAGTGCTGCGCCACCTAGGAATGCCTTTCCTAGCAACCAATATAGTAGTAGAACATCAAAATGTTGTGCAGAATTGCTGTCCACAGCTGAGTGATTACAAACGTGTCCTGACCAACTTGTACCACCTCCACCAACAAAGTGACCTCTCCTCAACGATCACAAGGGATAACGTCACTATTCTGATTACTTATTTGCAGAATGTCAATTTTCAAATGTACCAAGATGAATGTCGTAGCATAAAAGCTCTTCCTCTTTTTCTTACAACAGATGGCAATCTGACTTCAGTTAATGGAAAAACAGTGTACATCTGGCCCACATATGCTTGTATCAGTGGCTATTCCAAATGGGTACATGGCAAAAATGTTGTGTTTTTAGATGAGCATGGTGCATGGGCTAAACTTGGACTATCCAACTTGGAAATTCTGGGGATTGAGAAAATTCCTGAAGAAAAGTTGTATATCCAATACATCTTCCAATCATTTGCCAAGCTGAGCGAAACAGAGAGATATCAACACCTAGAACACATCAGGGACAGTCTTTTTGACTCAAACAAGTTTATACTTGATTCTAGCTCCAAGTCCATTACTTATGAGCGGAAGTATCTAGCAGGTCAGTTTATTGGTGCTTTGAAGGCTCTCCCTTGCATAGGCAGGGAAGGTGAGCAGCTCATGTGTGTGAGTGGATTCTGTACACATCAGAAGGAGATCTTTACGACCTTCTCCACGCATTTCCACTTTCTGCCGAAATATTTCACAAGCAATGAGAAAGAATGCCCCAATTGGATGACATTCTTTCGTGCCATTGGACTAAGAGAAACTGTCACTAAGCAAGAATTTCAACTGTTCTGCAGAGAAACAGCTGACGGGAAACTTGATGATCTTAGAAAGGCCTCTTCAGTTCTAGTTAATTACCTCTTCTCACAAGAAGCAACAGACAGTGAATGGTATGATGATTCCATGTTTCTCTTGAATGTTTCAAAAATTCGATTTGTGTGTACAGCAAGTCTCCACAAGCTGAGTTGGATCCAACCAGTGCACCCTGCACCTAATACCATCCAAAGAGGTAATGAAGTTGTCCACATGACTGAGTTACAAGGAGCAGCACTATTTGAACATGGCAACATTGTTTGGGCTGTAAAATGTGTCGTGCACCTTCCTCACCAGCATTGGAAAGCAGACCTTCTTGAGAAACTACAAGTGCTCACAAAGCCCAAAACTGCTGATGTGGTAAGTAACATAGCTGCCATCGCTAGAACTCGTTTTGCAGATTTTGGGCTGTTTGACAACTATCCAGTTGAGTGCAAACCTCCAGAAGGTGCACAGGATTTAATCCAAATCATGCTTCGGCACTTTCAATTTCTAGTGACGGTCAATGACTTAACTAGCAGTGAAATTAGCCTCCTGAAAGACCTTCCATGTATCCCTGTTCATGCCACAACAGAACACAGTATTGTGTCCAGAGGGTGTATAGTGCTTACAAGGCCAGTACATGTTCTCAGCACTAGTATAGGTGAAGGGTACTTTCCATTCTTGCACCGAATTCCGGATGAACTGTTTGCTGTACACGGGGTGCTTGAAAGAATTGGAGTAAAGAACAGTCTTGAACTTGGTCACATGCGAATTGCCTTAGAAACTGCTTTCAAATGCTCTGACCAGCTACCACTTGATGTGAACACCAAACATGTAGTTCGAAAAGTAATCAAGTGTCTGTTTACATTGTTGAAAGAGCATAAAATGTCCAGAAAGGGCACAGTTGCAGATGTTGAAGCTGCCCTGAATCCTCTGTACCTCCTTAGTGAAGAAGGAATGCTAATTCATACACCATCTCTACTCTACTGTGACAGCTACAATTACATAAATTGCAAATTAAAGCTGAAAGATACTGGGCTTTTCCTACTAAGTCTTTCAACACCAAACCAATGGGAAGACCAAGGCCTAGAGAAAGAGTTTTGTGATTACCTGCCAGAAAGCATTAGGCCAAAGGGGCTTTCACAGTGTTGCAAACAAGTGGTGCCAAAAAGTTGCACTGAGGCCGACAATTTCTCAGTTGCCACATCCCTCCAGACCACATTAAGGCTTCACAACTTCCCACAGGCAATACTAGCAGCTATCAAACATGTCACTGGCGATGAGCAACTTTGCAGTTGTCTTGAACCCATCATTACACAATTCTTGCAGAGTATCAGAATTATTGCTGTTCAAAACCTTCAAACTGACATCATACTACTGATAAGAGAGCCAAATACTTTGATAGGGTCAGTAAAGTGTGATTTCTACCTACAACAGGAGGAGGCATCCTGGTGTTTTTACCTGGACTCTAAAATTTCTGAGAGTGGCCCTGATTTAATGGGTTCATTAGCATGCCAGTCATTAGCAGAACACTTGACTTATATAATCAAGACTCAAAACACAGATATACCGTATGTAAATTTCTTGATACTTGCGAATTTGTTTACAAATCTGTTAATGGCACAAACACCACAGCAGGTTAAGTTTGTATTGTACAACAGAGGAATCAAATTTGAAAGAGAAGATATCCAGTTTGAAACAGATATTACTCCAAGGCTTGGAAAGCCCATACCAGAATCGTGGCATCACCGTCTTGACCAAGATGTTGACAACCTCTTCCACCCTCAAGAATGGGTTGGTTATGAGGACAGAGAAGATCATTTTGTATTTGTACAAATTATCCATCCAGTGGTGGAAGAAGATGGTGCTAACAGTCAAGATGCAGAGGTACGAATTCAAATGATATATAAGATCTATGTAAGTGAAGATGATGAAGAAGGCATAAAAGTCAGTGCACTGGATCTGTATAAATTTCTTCGTGGTAAAAAGGCTGGAAAACATGCGGGAGAGAACAAAGCATTGGTACCATATGAGGGGGGAACTGATGACAGATGGACTAGAAGAGAAGCAAGGGAAGAGACTGATCTCAAGAGCATAAAGCGGCAAATCTGCAATGAGTTGCGAGAGATCTGGAAGCTGCCTTCAACTGAAAAGACTAAGGCAATTCGCCGACTTTACCTCAAATGGCATCCTGATAAAAATCCATACAAACCTGTTCTTGCTGAAGAAGTTTTTAAATTTTTTAAGAAGCAAATTGAACGTCTGGAACGAGGCTTGCCCCTTGAAGATCCTGATGAACCTGCCACAGATGGCATACCTTCACAAAGGCCATTTGGGTCTTTCACTTCAGAGTGGAGTTCCTACTTCAGAAAATGGGATCGAACAGCTTACCAACACTCCCGTTCCAGAGAAAGTGAGAATCACTATAGGGCTAGAGAAGGTGGAGGGGGAGGAGGAGGTGGCAGTGACCCCACTGATCCACAGTTCCCATTTGATGAAGACTTTGGGCCGCAACCTAACCAACAAGAAGGAGAAAAGTGGGTGAAGCAAGCTGAGGTTGACTTTGGTGCTCTCATGATACTTCTAAATCGAACATCTACCACCCAAGAGGTCTCAGGAAGTGTCTGTTTTATGGCACATGAGGTTGCAGAGAAGGCCCTGAAAGGTGGGATGTATGCTAAGTGTGGGCTGGGAAAGAAGAGTTTGAAGTCCCACAACCTCACTCCCCTGGCGTATGCACTGCAAGCTAAAGAGCCGTCTTCAACACAAGGTCTTGCTGGATACACGACCCCACTTGAAGATTACTACTTGGATACACGATTTCCAGACCGATACCCAGGCAGTACAATGATTCCATCTGACCACTACTCACCAGAAGATGCACAACAAGCGAAAGAGAATGCTGAAAACATCTTAGACATGATGAAAACACTTGTAAATGAGTAGAAACACGTTTCTTTAGATTGTAGTTTTGTAGTAACTGTGAATAGTAGGACTTGTGTAGTCTTAATTGGAACCTCTTCTTTTTTTTTTTGAGTTTTTAAACTAAAAATAATGCTTTATAGTTTTGTATTGTTCAAATATGTATAGTTTCTTGATAATGCAAAATAGAAAATGTTTGGTTTGATACACAAGAATAACCAACAGATACCACTTGTACAAAGACATTAAACATAAGTGATATACGATGGTGACATTGTACACTGTCTATAGCAGTGTTATTCCTCTTTGGTCTCAGCCTCTATCAAGCCTAGTTGTATCAGCAGAGTTTTCTCCAAAGCAAGGTACTTCTCATAATCCTGTAATTACAGCACACTCACCTTCAAAGGCATCACAGGATATTTCAGGTCCTGCAAATGTAAAATTTAGTGGGTCCTTGTACCAGAGTGAATGGTAGCTATATATTACTATACCTTCTTTGCGTATCTTGAGGTGCTAGCAAGGAAAGGTTAATTTTGGACAATGAAAATAATTTATTTGAGCCTGTTGGCAGTGTTAGAAATTAATGTGGTTGATGGCAGTCAGAATTGGGTGTCCTTCCCCAGGCATGAAGCTTGACTCCTTTTGCTAATTCCTTTTCCTCAGCACTGGTAGCTGCCATGGGCAAAACTCTGCATGTTTAAAGTATTCTCACTAAATACTATTGGCAAGTTTTTTCCTGGCAGTATTTTCCTTAATCTCCTAAATAAAAGCTGCAACATTCAGTTTCATGGTAGAATTAAAGCTGTAATTAAAATACATGCACATGCACTAGAAGACAGGATGATCATAGCTAGGGTGAAACTCAAACTGTGGTACTTTATGTCCTACCTTTTCTCTGTCGATCTGAGCACTGTCGAGGGCCTTCTTTTCATTGGCTCTCAAGACTGTTCTTTCTGCAGTAAATTCCAACCGCTTTGTTTCACGATCAAAGAATGCTTCCATAATTGTAACCTAGACAGAATGGCATGCATCACATAGTTATACACAATGGACGCTGTCATGTTCATTCTTACCATGATGTCATAGATGGGGCCTAAGATTGCTAATTAGACATCACTAAGTAGTAGGTACAAGATCTACATTGCTGTGCAGGGGACAGATATTGGTGTTGCTATAGTAATGTAACAAATATATACAGCAGAAGGAAAATCGCCCCCATTTCTCTGTAAGGAAATTCATTCATAATTATACCACCTTTTGGTAATAAATGGCAACAGTGCACGCCTACACTATCAAATATGAAACAATGTGGATGTCCATTGCTAGCTAGCTACATGCCAAGGTAGGAAAGATTGTCAGTCTGCAGCTAGTAATGTTATGAGAGAGGCTAGAAACAACACAGCAGCTACCTGTTAGTTATTTTAGCTCAGATACTCCAGCTAACCGAGAAAAGACCAGTCCTGTCACAATGTAAACGGATCCCCGAAGTAGGTGGTCCCCATGCAGGGATAGTCAGATCATCTTTTGGTTACCATACAAAGTGCAAGAGATGTGAGATGTAATCAGTAGTCCGAAAATGATGATACATGGATGGTAAACATATGTACTGAGCTTGAGGAAACATCTAGCTATAGCTAGCTACCAAAGTTCTAGCTGAAGGAGTTGGGTGGGGGGCCATTTACTTCAGGGAAGGGACTGGTCACTCTGGACTAAGTGATCCTGGGGGGGAACAACTGCTCTGGAGAGGGCGAATTGCTCTGGAGTAAAAGGGCCGGGGGCCCATTTACTTTATGGCAGTGTTTGTGTTCGACCACTGCCCACACACTAAATGGCCTTTCCAGAGTGAGACAAGATGATCCATGCAAAAATAACTGCAGGGCATGGTTGCCTCAAACTTGATATCATTTCTCATCATCCCATAAAGATGTTCCATTCACCAAGTTTAGGGGTGCTTCTTGCTTAGGCCACTCCACTTGTTTCTTATAATATAACTGCATGTACTGTGGCATAAATAGGTGGGCGTACTTTTGAGAGAAAAGCACCCTTTGCAACAACTTCATTCAAAAAGGGGGGTGGGCTTATTTTCAGGAGATTACAGTATGATTGTGTTTTGTGTAAATTTGTGCTCCAAAGAAGCAGCACTGTGCAAGAGGAGGACACAATTTGCTGTTATTGCATAAGCAAGTGGGATGACAAAGAGGAATTGCAGAATCACTGGATGCGTACATAACTATATGGCCAGACTAACTGCATGTGAGGTGGGCATAAGAAATATTACATCTCTCGAAAATACACACACCCCTCTTTGTGGAGCAGCCTCCGAACCCAGGTTTTCCAGTTTTTGATCGCTTGCAGCATACAAGCGATCAAAAACTGGAGGCGGGAACGGCCTGGGAACGAGGCTAGTTTGACTAGCACCAGTATAGCGCTGGCTCGTTCCCATATCTTCAACAAACGGTCTGAGAACGGGGCTAAGCTTACCACAGTAGGTGTGGTCTAAAAAGCACGCTCAAGTTCGTGGAGATCATTGCATTCTGTGAAGCAGAGCGAACACAGGTGTGGTTATGTCTCTACCCGCGGTTCCCACCCGCCCGCCAGAAGGTCTGGAGGGTGCGGGAAGGCTGGTCGATCAACACCTCAAAACTGACCAGACGTACGTCGAGCTGAGCGGGCAGCTAAGGATTGCAACACATCGTAAGCCCACGTAGGAAGTGTGGTGGTGTACAGGTTACTTGAGGCTTGCTACGTTTACCAGCTTGCTGACGCGCGAATTTTCTTCTATTTATTGCACACCTCTGGACTCAGTCTGGAGTTGATCGAGAGTTTGTCCTACTAATTAGCAATGTAAATTTTATACAGGTCTTTGAACATGGCACATCATTTGGTGGGAACTAATGCATGCTTAAAGCTTCACATTGTGCAGAGGGCATGAGAAAGCTTACCCATTAGTGGTCGTGATAATAAGCTCAATGCTCCACCCCCTCCCCACACAATACCTGCAACTGGTTGTTTCTGCTCCTCAGAGCAAACCAACTGCAGTGGGCAGACAGATGTGGACTACCATGCACTGCCAACCTCCCTCGCCAGTCTGCCGTACATGGGCCAAGTGAACCACATACCCCTCCCCCCAGAGCTTCTGCAAGAGTTTGAGAGTATCCTCACTCACTTGTTGCATAAATGCTCACCACAGATCATTTCTTGATTCTCCTTGGTTCAGGATTGTGTCATTGAGATGGTCTAGCTTGATAGACTAATAGTTGACCTGTGCTGACCAATCAAATGGCTGCCTTGATCATCATCCAAACTGATTTATGGTATACCTGGTACTACATGTAATTTAAATTCTTGAATCTGATTGGTTGGGTTGGTTATTCCTGTCCACAATGAAGCATTCTGAGAAGCATTCTGATTGGTTACTGCACATGTCCACATTGAGACAACCACATTGGTTAGTTGTGCATGTTCACATTGAGACCACTGATTGGTTAGCTACACACATCCACATTGAGGCAATTGTCTATCCATGTGGGCCAATCTGATTGGTTGATTGGCTAAAAAAACTAAGACAAGTGTAGCCACCCTTAACTACTGCAGACATGCTATGCAACTGTGCCATGGGGCTGATGCCAGAGATCAAGCGGGCATGGCTCACCATTGACAGCACCATCTACATGTGGAACTATGAAGATGGGAAGGATCTGGCATACTTTGACGGTTTGAGTGAGGTCATTCTAGCAGCAGGGCTGGTTGTACCCAAGCCAGGAGTGTTCCAGAGTCACATTCGCTACTTGCTCTGTTTGACCACTGCTGTCGAGATTGTTGTGCTAGGAGTGAGCTTCACGGGTATGTGTGTGTGTCTGTGTGTGTGTATGTGTGAGTGACTGTGTGGCCAAGTGGTTTAAGCACTTGACTGTCAATCGAAAGATCACAGGTTCAAGTCCCACTAGTTACCACAGGAGAAAAAAAAAAAACATCTTTTTTTCTCCACTTGGCACCCAACCCAGGCCCAAGTAAAATAATAAATTGGGAACCTGGCTTAGGCTGGGGAAGGACAAGACCACTGGCTGTGCCTAATTCCACTGAGGTACAGGTGGGACTTTGGGTGCCCACACCACAGTGGAGGGGCATAGTCAGTGCTCCTGCGAGTGCTTGGCCCGGCTTCAGGAGTTTGTCTAGCGCTAGGCCCAGTGTTCCCTGAAGTAGCGCACAGGGGTCCCAGCCTTAATTGGTCTGGGGGGGCATATCCCCATTAGGGGAGCTCCTTACATTTGTTTGTTTTGTTGTTGTTTGTGTGTGTGTGTGTGTATGTGTGTGTGTGTGTTTGGCTTCTTAATGAAGCTTGATGAATTGTGAGGGGGATTATGGATTGTGATTACAGTGTTTAAATTCTCTTCATAGTATATAGACTATATTAGTCACAAGTTCAATGAACCCTGAAACTGGAGTAAACACTCTCTGAGGTTACTTTAACTAAGTAGTTTTTGTAGTGTAGTAGATTGAAGTAGTGTGTGTGTGTGTGTGTGTGTGTGTGCGTGTGTGTGTGCGTGCGTGCGTGTGTGCGTACGTGTATGTGTGTGTGTGTGTGTGCTTCACAATACATATTGAGAGGTAAACATAATATTATCAGGAAGTCTGTAGGCCCTCACTTTACAATTTAAACTTCTCTTGTGCACACACAGCCACCCCGGCTGACCCCTACAATGAGATGCACCTACAGCCAGAACCACTGTTCCACCTCCCCTCCGACAACGTAGCTATGCTTGCAATCACTGGAACCCCCCTTGGCAGGATCTTCCTAGCAGGAAAGGACAGCTGCCTCTATGAAGTGGCCTACCAGGTGTGCACATGCGTGTAGTAAATCCATGGTACTAGTGTAGTTGTTTGTCATGCTGCCATGGTAACTTTTACATGAGCTGTGAAATTGGTGTGAATTTTCAGCGTACATGTGAATATTTCATTGCAGGCTGCAGATGGATGGTTCAGTCGAAAGTGCCGCAAAATCAATCACTCTGTTTCCAGGCTCTCCTTTCTCCTTCCCTCCTTCCTCTCCCTCTCTGATGAAGGTATGCATACCTCCCCTCCCCCTTCCCTTCCCCTTCCTTTTGCCTACCTTTTCCCTCTCCCTTCCCTTCCCCTTCCCCTTCCCTAAACTTTATACAAACAACCTAAGCGTCCTCATTGTAGACATTGGATACTACACTGTCTAGGCTAAAAATCATCTGCAAACAGTTACTTACATGTAAAAAGGTACTTTTCTAGGCTTCCCTTATTGATTGAGGAGAGGGGGGGTAGGGTGGAAGACACATGGGTACACGTAACTTTTGTCTTATCTGCCATATTCAGACCCTCTTGTTCAGCTAGCAGTGGACAGCTCCAGGCAAATCCTCTACACTCGCAGTGAGAAGAACACCATACAGGTATGTACATCAGGGGAGGCGGAAGGTTTAGAAAAGTGGTGTGGCAAGCCTGGCAGGTTTAATAGCATTGGTTGCGAACTCGTAGTCTTGTCCCCAGGCCACTCCCAGCTTTTCAATGTTGCACGCTGAAACTGGGAGTGGCTTGGGGACGAGGCTGGCGAACTTGCCTGTCGCGGCTGTGGTTGTGGAAAGACGTGAGCTGCTCGCTGCAGCAAAGCTGCAGTTATTTCAAGGTTAAGAGAAGGCAATCATGAATGCATAGCAATTATATTATAAGTAGCTTTCAAAATGTGGTATGGCATTGCATTACGCACGGAAAAAAGTGGTATGGCAAATGCCACACCAGCCATACCACTTCCGCCGCCCCTGTACGTGTACAGGTAGCTGTACTGCAGTTGTGTGCTATTCTAAATGCAGCACACCCCAATACCACCCACACTGTGTTGTATACCAAGGCCTTTCTCTGTTGCAGGTGTTTGATCTTGGTAGAGACGGCTGCGGCCTCTCACAGGTGACCAGCATCTCCATGGATACCATAGTACAGAAGGCAACAGCTGCCTTAAGGTTGGTTTGTTTCATTGATTACGTCGATCTCTTGGTTGTGATCCCTCCCCTCCTTCCTCTCATTCTCCCTCTCTCCTTTTCTCCCACCCTTCCTTTCCTCTCTTTCCCCCTCCCTTCCTCCCTCCCTTCCTTCCCAGGACTGCTGACAAGTCTCTGGTGACGCCACTGCTCCGCATAGCCATCCTCCCTCCCTCAGAATCCTCCACTCTCCATCTCATTGCCATCACACAGGCTGGTAGGTTTCTCTGTGCTAGATGCATTGATAGATGCATGTGAATGGATAGATTGATATGTTACATTGCGTGATTGCATATGGGCTAAGATACCTAAACACAAGCAGAAGAAATGGGATAGATAGGTTGAGTGAGTGAGTGGCTGATTGGTTGATTATTTCAGGAGAGTGTACAATTTTCCTTGACCCTCAGGAGTCCGTCTCTACTTCACTACCACTCCTGATGGGGTGGATGCCCGTCCCTCCCTCCTGGCCCTCGTCCATGCACGTCTGCCCCCTGGCTATTCCCCCTCCTCTGCAACACTACGACCAGGGAACACGGTGCACCACACCTTCTACAGGAAAGGTGGGTGTGGCTTATTACATGTATATACACCTGTGGTGGGTGTGGCTCATTACATGTACACCTGGGTGGGTGTGGCTTATTATATATACCTCTTGGTGGTGGGTGTGGCTTATTACATGTACACCTAGGGGTGGGTATAGCTCATTACATGTACCCCTGGGAGTGGGTGTGGCTCATTACATGTACACCTGGGTGGGTGTGGCTTATTATATATACCTCTTGGTGGTGGGTGTGGCTTATTACATGTACACCTAGGGGTGGGTATAGCTCATTACATGTACCCCTGGGAGTGGGTGTGGCTTATTACATGTACCCTGTGAACCCACTGGTGCTCATGTATTTGTAGGTAGTAAAAATGTTAGAAAGTTTGTTGCACAATTTTCACGATAGTTCAGTGCATGCATCACCTATTAACACACTAGCACATGTCAAGATGTTTTTTGCAGTTCTTAATTTGACTACACGTAACTCACAAATCGCACACAAATTTATTAAACAAAAAAAAAATGGTGTATAGTTATGTATGCCTGTATCGTAGCTAGTGTGGCTGCTACATGCGTGTATGTATGTATGGTGACCCAGTTCTGACTTGCTCTCCTGGTGCAGGTATGCTGGTGCTCTCAGCGTCCAAGACGGAGGACAAGGACAACCTTTGGCTTGTGGACCCTGACCTCTTCCCCTTCCAGAACACTCTCATTGAGTCTCACGTCAGTCACTGTAGGCATATTTCTAGTCTTGGTCCCCGTCACTAAACCGACCCCAACACTTTCATTATCACACTTGTTTTCTGCACATTATGCTGGAAGTGATACTGGATGAGGTGTGATATACACACTGCATGAGATCTGTGGAGAAGACTAGCATTCTTGCATGCCCACGTATGCAAATACCATATTTCTTCGATCAGACGCCGCGGCTACTATTTGAGGGTGGCATCTATTCGAAGAAATACAGTACGTTCAAGCCTTAGGGGTTGCCAATTTTACATTTGACAGTAATACTAGAGTTGTCAACACCTCAGTTCTTTGTCTGTCTTCAAGTGAGCAATATACACCTGTTAGTTGCACCTATAAGCGTAGCCTACATGCACACTGTATAGCCTATGTTGCTGTTACATATGTACAGTGGAACCTGTATATAATGGTCACCATAAGACCAGCACATTTTTGGTCATTATAGACAAAGGTGGCTGCGACCACTAGAGACAGGTAGTACATGTGTTTGCTCACAGATCATTTGTCCCTTGGATGGTCGTACCTGGGCGATTGCGGAGTCTATTGAGGCAGGGGAGCTGGAGGCAGTGTCCTCCCTCTACCCTCTTCCTCCCACGGTTGTCTCTCAGCACGCACAGCCACCTCGCCGGCTCATCCTACTCACCACACAGGTACATATAGTGCACAGTACCGAGAGTGACGGTGTATGGCTGTCTCTATGCTTAGCTTTAGAACCCCCTCAGTCTAGACTAGGTGGGCCATTTCCCCTGGTAGCCTGTTGACTCCATTTACAGAGATACGAGTAGACCCTCTCCCTCTCCACTTCCTGATGCAGGGGAGCTATCTCATTACGAAGCTGAGACCAGTGGACCAGCTCCAGTCACTGCTGGAGGCTACCAGAGGAGGAGGAGGAGGAGGAGAGGCTGTGGAGGGGTTCTTCAGACTACACAAGGTGTGTCACCATATACTCACTTGTCCCTCGCTCTGTAACAATCCTCACATACTGTACAGTATACCGTACCTAGCCTCGTTCCCAGGCCACTCCCAGATTTTATTTTCTCCACAGCTGCGCGATAAAATCTGGGAGTGGCCTGGGAACGAGTCTATACTGTACCTATACGTTGTTAAGTGCATTCCACCTATAAGCCCATATTTGCTGTTAAGCAAGCATTCGCTGCTAGGCACGTTTTACTGTTTGGCACCCGTGGAGATATAATCGTATGCACTTAACAATGCGTGACTACAGTATACGATGACAACACTATGAAAGCCTTAGTCGGCACCGACTCGGCAGTATGGAACATTGTTCATAGTTCTCTCCGTCTCCACAGGAAACTCAAGCCTGTGCCATGTGCCTCATTCTAGCTACTGGACCAGATCAGCAGGTATGTGCACTGTACACCCGTGCATATACATAATAAGTCTCGCAAGCCGCATCCTTCACCGGTCTGGTCACGCTGCAGATAATGAGTTGTTGCCAAGGAACGTAATTATCCACAGTGTGGTTAGATAATAAGATGCTGTCATCCGCTACACACGTTGTGACATAATTACTACTCCATGACAATGGATGCAATCTACACAGAGTGTGGATCTCATTGGTCACAACAAGATTCCACCATGGCAACAACTTGATGGTTGCAGCATGACTAGATCCTTCCTCTCTCTACGAGAGGTGTGTCTAGTACATGATGTGGTGTCAACTCCTCTAACACAAACCACTTGGGACCCCATCAGTGTGTCCAGAGAGGGCTAGTACATATTCGTACTGCATGAACTCAGTCAAGTGTCCTGACATGGAGGTGGATATAGGATATGAGAAGCGTCAGGAGGAAAGGGAAGGGCAAAAAGGTTGGGAGGGAGTGGGGAAGAGAGGAGGGGGAGTTAGGAGGGTCAGGAGAAGGGGCTGGGGGTAGTTGTTCTGTTGTGTGTGAGATGACATCATTAGCTGTGTGCCACACCCACAAGCTCACAGTATATATGATGGTGGTTCTCAACTCCTGCACAGGTTGCCATGTGGGCTACGGAGGCTTTCTTCAGGTATGGTGGAGAGCCTCACTTTACATTCCCCACCACTGTGGGACCTGCCAGCCAGCTCCTTGGTGGAGCCTCACCTGCCACGCCCAGCATGGCACAACATTTCTCCTCCTACCCCTCACCTGGCCTCTCCTCCTCCTCACTCGCTGCACCCCATGTGGTCGGACCGTTATCGTCCATGGCCACCCCTCCTCATCCTCACCCTCATCCTCCGACTGCCCTCAGCCCAGCTACTCCCCTCCAGTACAGCACCCCAGGGTCCCTAGGGAGAGCTCTCCTTGGACCCGAGGTGCAACTGTCTGGGAAACACAATGGGCTCTGTCACTACATGGCTAGGATTTTACGGTGAGTGGGAGCACATTTTGTAGATGACCTTCTCTCAGTCTCCCGTATGGATGTGTATCCTCCTGATCTAGTGGAACCCTCTATAGTGGACACCATTGGGAACCAACAGTTTGTCCTTTGTAGTGAGGTGTCCCTAACTCAGACGGTTCCAGTGTATTTCCAGTAGGTGTGGTATGCATAATTGGGCTGTTGAGCACAACATGGCACATTTTCAGAGCTTTCCCTTGCTGTACGCTGGTGGGGAAGGTTAAGCAAAGGCTAGTACTACGAGTAACAGCACTAATCTAATGTCAATATGTTAACTCCAGCAGTGATGGTGGACAATCTTGCTGAAAAGGTCGATGAGTGTCCACTAAATTGGGGTCGTTAAGTATTGTTTGCATACAATTGGGAACATCAAACTGTCCGTTATACGGAGTAGCAGGGTGTCCGCTATTCCGGGGTTGCAGTATTGAAGTGAATGGAAGGACAGTTGGGACTTTCGGAATTGTCCGTTTTATCGTGGGTGACCGCTGTTGAGGGGTGTTCCACTGTAGACTTAATACCAATGAAATTTCTTTTACCAAACATGGTGTACAAAAAAAACGTCCCCCCAAAAAAGACTTTCGATCCATTCTGTTTAATATCCTTATTTTTATTTGAGAATGTTTCACAGTAAAAATAATTTACACTTCAATATTCACAATGCAACTACATGTTTTTGTCATGCATGAAAGTTTTATAATTTAATTTTCTTCTTTGACACACAAATGCACTAATCTTTGCAGTCCGTTGTGGAATGAGACGGTTGCTGTTAGCTACAAGCCACCTGGGAGCATACAAAGTGAACAGGTTAGACATTCCCTCACCTCCCACCCAAGAAAATAAAGTTCTGTGTTGTTTAACGAGAGAAAAAAAATGTTTGGTGACAATTGGAAGTAGTTTGCTTTCATTCATGCTGAAAAAAAAAGTTCTACTGAAGAGTGTGGAAAAAAAAAAAAAGGTGAGGGGGCACCCGGATTTGAACCGGGGACCTCTCGATCTGCAGTCGAATGCTCTACCACTGAGCTATACCCCCACGCTGCGTAACTAAGGGAAGTTCGCTCTTTTAATGGCGCGCGTGTCTGCGTGTTCAGTAGTGCTTGGCGCCGTCAGCCATACATGCACATTTTTCCACGCATCTCATGAGCATAGAGCGGAGTACAGTCTATCCCACCAAAGGGCGTGGCCAAAATGGCCGGCTGTCACTATGAATATCATCAAAAAGCTATGAATATTTGCCATGTAAAAGGTCTATAGTAGTCTTGTGCCCAGCCCACACTCCCGGCAAGAAACGGTCTGGTGAACGAAGTCGAATTCCTTGGGCTTATTCCCCAACGGTGGTAAGGACCAATGAGATTGTGAGATCGGTAATTATTACGTACATGTAGCACTTCCCTTACAACAGTAAAATTTGTTCATCTCCATTCGAGTATCCGCACCTTTTTTGAGCGGGTTGGCCACAAAATGTTTTGATTGTTGCTAGGTTACATTGTCGCAAAAGCGTGCGCTAGCCCAAGAAATTCGACTTGGTTCACCAGACCGTTTCTCCTCATGAGAGGGTGGGGTCTGGGGACGAAACTAGGTCTATAGTTGCGCTGGGGACCATCAGCCATGCATACACCAAGCTTCACATTTCTTTCTGCAGCTTATGAGCAGATATTCACCCGAAGAAATTGCAATATTCTCTGAGCAAATGTACAGCTTGAAGGCATTTCTGGAAAGAAACCCACAGCTGTATCCTGACCAGATGAGGTATAATTGTCAATGAGTCATATCATTGTGGTCCTCCTTCCTTATCTATCCCACCCTCCTCCCCCCATCACCAGTCATCCTTCCCCCACCAACCTCCACCAGCGGCTACTTCACTTCATGAGACCAGAGGGCATGCCAACGGACAGCCCTGCCCAAGTTCAGCAGTCCATGCTCAACAAGTACAAAGGTAGAGAAAAAGCTAACTGTACATGCTGTAACCTCAGTCTGAGTTGAGATGTACCTCAGGCTACGTGCACTTCACTTCAGCTTAGAGAGACAGATGGTAGCATCAGCATGGTCTGTGTACCATGACAAAACATGAAACTAGTACTGCTCGCTCAGGCTCGCCCCACAATGGTCAAGCATCTCCCTAGTATAGCGATACATGTAGTACACTCTGGCATAGTAGATCATTAGTTTTTCAGAGAAAGGTGACGAATACTTGTGTTGTTCTGTCCCAACATTAGTTGTGTCCACACTTTCAGTATCAGCATTCAAAATCAGTAAGAACTTGAACCGGACATACGCCTTTTGAGCAATGTGCAGAGCATGATAGGAGGATTTTACCCACACTGCTGGCGTGACATAATATTGAGCATAGTCCACTTAATGCCTAGCTACATTTTCTACAGTGTCATTTCCAAGCCACACTTCTCTCCAACTCGTGGCCTGGGAATGAGACTACATTTTTTTGCCAATATATTATGATTGTATGTTCCCACTTCCTCCTCCTCCAACCCTACCTCACCTCCCCCTCCCCCTTCCCCCTTCCCCACAGCGGATGCCTACTTACTGGAGTCCAACTCGTTGCACAACATCCACCAGCTGGTGGTGCAGTGCTGTGAGTGTCTGTCGCTATGGAAACTGCTCTGTGAATACCAGTTCCACCTCACGGCTAACGGATTGAGTCTGGTAAGTACAGTGTATCGTTGTTAAGTCAAATGGAAAATGTTGTGTCGAGTGGGGGAGCATCAACACTGGTTGGCGCACCATTGTTCCTTCATGTGTGGGAATTTCTGTACACAACTTGGAAGTAGAACTGTTGAGTCACGTGGGAGAGGGGCAGTTATGACTAAATGGGTGGGACAGCTATGGAGTATTTTGGTGGGGCATGCTCAAAAAATCAATGGTCTTTCCGATCATCACATGACCGTGAGTTTTGGTCCAATGGGGAGGACAAGGACAAAGCTAGCTTCTCTTATTAGGTATAGGTCCTCCTCCAGTGTGTTGATACACCAAGTGATTATTGTAGAGGGATGGTCTCTGCATGAAGCTGTTGATACACCAAGTGATTATTGTAGAGGGATGGTGTCTGTATGAAGCTGTGTTCCTTCAGTGTGTTGATACACCAAGTGATTATTGTAGATGGATGGTGTCTGCATGAAGCTGTGTTCCTTCAGTGTGTTGATACACCAAGTGATTATTGTAGATGGATGGTGTCTGTATGAAGCTGTGTTCCTTGTTGATGTATGAAGTGATTCTTGGTTGCAGGAGCAGAGACAACAGCTGAGGTTCTCCACCTTCAGGTCACTCGTGGTCAGTGGGAGACAGGTAGGTAACTGACGCTACACAACCAGTGCAAAATGAAAATTAAAACTCATCCTTATAGGACTGTACACCTTGTCATACAATATTATTATTACACAATTTTCTCCTTTTTGACTTTCCTCACCTTATCCCTCTTCCCTCCTAACTCCATCCCACCCTCTACCTCTCCTCCTCCTCCCCTCCGTTCTTTCCTCCCTCTCTCCCTCCCCTGGCTTCCCCCTCTCTCTCTCCCTCTCAGCTCACCTCCTCCCTTATATCCTCCCTTCTCAACCGTTACGCTGGTGACACTGGCATGACAGACTCCCTGACTGCCCGTCTCAGAGACCTCACTCCCTCCCTCTTCAGCCAGGATGATGCCATCGCCTCCAAGGCAACAGAACTTGTAACCATGGCAACCACCATCAAGAACCGCTATGAACAACTGAGCATGCTCAGAGAGTCACTTAAGGTGCATTGCTGCTGTAATACAAATCAGTGTCTATACAGGGAACCCCTCTATTTTAGTCTCTTTGGGACCCCTAAAAGTGTCTTGGTTAGAGAGGTGTCCTCATTTCAGTGGTTGGGAATAGCGTCTTACATAGCTTGTTAACAGGGTGATACAGGTACAGGGGGGCGGACTTAGCGGTATAATGTGGAAGTTTTCTAGAGGTGTACTAGCCTGGTACCCGGCGCGGAGGAAGAGCGCCCGGTACACACTGATGCGCTTCCGGTTAATTAAACATGGCATTGCTCACGTTTATGACGTTCACACTGTTTAGGGGCGTGTGCTCTGACGAAATTTAAGTAGTAAAGATCCTGTCGTGGCCCAGTTAGCGAAAATGGCATCGTTGTGCCGCCTTTGCAGATCCCCTGTGGCTTATAGCCACCATAGAGTAGCATTGTTTGGTAAAAAGGCTAGCCAGGAAAGACTAGCATCAAGGATAAGCGCTCTGTTGGATATAACGTTGAACGATGACGACGGCTTACCGAATCTCATGTGTGCAAAGTGCAAGCGGAGAGTTGAAAGTTTAGAGAACCATACTTGGGGTCGCAAGTCGCTGAAGGGCTTGAGAAATCGTTTGCTGAAAATCTGAACTTTCATTACATGCATTACATGCATTACACGCCATTATATTATCCTGACAAGTTTACTATATCGAGTCCGAACTCTGACGTCACATGACACGGAAGAATCAGAAAATAGTCCAGAGTCCCCACATCTTGGGGAGATTAAACGCATGCGCAAACAGTGTGTACCAGGCGCTTCTCCGTTTTTCGCGCGCGCCGGGGACGAGGCTAGAGGTGTACATTAGAATTTTACAGTCATGCAAATCAGTGTTTGTTGTCTTCCATGTCATTGGTTGCAGTGGTGTTTGAACATGGCGTTAGTACATACCATTACACTGTAGTTATTTTAACAACAGAACATGGAATTTGGAACTTGAGTGCCCATGAATACCAACACGATGTTCAAATGCTATTGCATTTACACTTTTACAGTCAACAGTAGTCTCGGAACCAGACCACGAGGGTCTGGCTCCGAGACTAAGTCAACAGTAGCTGATTTATTAGTGTGAGATTTGGAGATAAGATATGCTCTTCCTATAATTGCTAAGTTGGGAATTTGCAGGGAGCATCGAGTGAAATTTTCTTCTCTCCCTCCGCCAGAAATTCAGCCAGGTGACCCACCAGATCACTCTCCCATCAGTGTGTGACAAGTACCGTACTCTCCGCTACTACGAGGGGGTGGTGGAGCTCTCACTGTGTGCAGCTGGACACAAGGATCCACAGAGGCTGGGGTTACACTACTACAAGTCTGGGCAACTCCCGGAGGACTTGGCCGGACAGAAGGCCTTCTTGGAGAGGTGTGTCCGTTCGTTTGAAGTCTTAGATGGTTAGACACATAGCCTCATTCCCAGCCCATTTGAAAATTTGGGTCCTGGGAACGAGGCTAATAGTCTCATGTCCAGACTCCACCTTCTCACAAAGAAAGGAATTTGGTGACACAAGCCTGAAGGCTTTGGGCTTGTCCGAGAAACTGAGAGCGACCAATGGAATCACAGAACAGCGTTCACGTGTAATGCGGAAGCAGAGACTGAATTCAATGGTGCTGCTCAAAGGGATGTTATGTCTTCAACATAGACCGATTTGTAATCTTATACTAGAATTATAAGGCTTCAGCACTTTCAGAAGGCCAGGGATTCGGCTTATGTCACTAGACCCTTTTCCTCCTCATGAGAGGGTGGGGGCTGGGCACAAGATGAGACTCAACTGTACATGTCCTGTTCATAACCCGTTCCCCACTTCTCCTCTCTCCATTTCCCCTCCCTCCTGGTCCAACAGGCAGCAGGCCTACTCCCCCATCACCTCTGCTCTAACCCAGCTGCTTGAACAAGCCCCCTTCCCATCTCCCTCTGTCCCCATCCACCCCGGTCCCCCCTCTCCCCAACAGCAGCTGGGACAACTACCTGATCACAGGAAGGACGTACGTTACTTGTAGTTTGCGTCTTGTTTCTTGGGATGATCTACACGTATAGCCTCATCCTGGAGGAAATTTTGTGACTAAAGTCAGACATGCTACTGTACTAGAAAATAGAAATGGTGTATTGGAGGAAATTTCAGACCAAAGTGCGGACATAATACTGTACTAAATAGCAAACATACTAATGGTGTATTGGAGGAAATTTCAGACCAAAGTGCAGGCATGATTCTGTTTGTTATTGTGTGGTCTACAGTTTGAGGAGATGCTGACCCTGGCGTTGCGATCTGATGACGAACTGTTTCATGTCACGCTGTACAGCTGGCTGCTTTCAAAGAACCTTTCGGAGAGATTGGTGGAGGTGTGTGTGTGGTGTGTGTGTGTTGTGTGTGTGTGTGTGTGTGTGTGTGTGTGCACATGTAATTAACTGCATGACTGTCAGTGTGAGCATGTGTGTGCCCGTCTTGTTCCCTTCAGATCCATTCACCATTTCTTGAAGACTTCCTCAAGTACACAGCGTCCATTCAGGTCAGTGAACAAATCACATAAAATCACTGTTGTACTGCAATGCACTCTAGAATGTAACTACCCACTCTTCCCAACCTCTTTCGTCCCTCCCTCCCTCCTCCCTCCCTCCCTCCCTCCCTCCCTCCCTCCCTCCCTCCCTCCCTCCCTCCCTCCCTCCCTCCCTCCCTCCCTCCCTCCCTCCCTCCCTCCCTCCCTCCCTTCCTTCCCCTCCTAGAATGACAGTCGTTCCATCCTGGACCTGCTCTGGAGGTTCTATGAAAAGAACAAAGACTACGGAGCGGCAGCCAAGATCCTCGACCAACTGGCACACAGAGAAGGGTAGGAGGAACTTCTTGTGTAGACCTGGTTGGAGGAATTGTTAAAACTATATTCTCATGCAAATTGTGTTAGCCTCATTCCCAGCTTTCATTTGCTTCGTTCGTGTGTGTGGGGAGAGCTGGGAACTTGGCTAAGATTGTGTAGTTGGCATGAAATTAAGTCCACCAACTGGAAACTAATGGCCTAGTTCGCAGCATGCAAATGACCACTGTAGAAATGCTAATAGAAGTGTACACGATTACATATTCATACGCACACACAGCACTGAGCTCACACTAGAAGAGCGAATTGAGTACATCTCTCGTGCAGTGATGTGTGCCAAAAGCTGCAACCTGGCCACGGCCGTCAGCCACACAGGAGAGTTCCTCCATGAGCTGGAAGAAAAGATGGAGGTGTGTGCTAGCTTTGTCTCCAGCCCTCTGCCCAACTTATACTCCCCTTTTCATCTGAGAAAAGAATATCTTTAGTCTGTTTTTTTTTTTTGGTTTGGGAATGGGACATCTTTGGTCTGGGAATAGGATATTCTTGGTCTGGGAATGGGACTGGTGAGTGTGTATGTGTCTCCCCCCCCCCCCAGGTAGCTCGTGTACAGCTGGGGATCTTACAGACCCTGGCCTCACTCCCTACTTCCACTGATGTCTCAAAGGCTATTGAAATGCTCAATGCTGAGCTCATGGACATCACGAAACTCTATGGAGACTTTGCTGAGCCGTTTGGGTTGGCTGAGTGCAAGCTGGCAATTGTGCACTGTGCAGGGCACTATGACCCCACATTGGTTGAGTCACTGTGGAGGGATATTATTGATAATGGTGTGTGTGTGTGCGTGTGCATGTGTGTTGGTGTGTTGGTGTGTGTGTGTGCGTGTGTGTGTGTGTGTGTGTGTGTGTGTGTGTGTGTGTGTGTGTGTGTGTGTGTGTGTGTGTGTGTGTGTGTGTGTGTGTGTGTGTGTGTGTCCGTGTGTGTGTGTATTGTTTTGTGTGTGCATCCATCCTAACCTATCACCTTCCCCCTCTCCCAGAGCTGAGATTGTCTGCACGAGACTCCACCCACACTCGCATGCGTGCCATGAAAGCAATGCTTGTGAGCCTGGCGCAACTCTATGCCAGGAGTGATCGCTTCTTCCCCTTAGGTAGGTGACCATACTGTGCTTGCACACACAGGGCCTGCTTGGGTACATCACTATGTACCTCTGAACAGAGGAGGGAGGACATGACATCACGTCGTAGCGACACTTAGCATGCTCTGATGACATTCCAAGGGCAAGAATCGTGGATGCAAGCTACAAAGATCGCTCTGTGGACTACGTCATGATGGGCGCATAGTGTTTTCGACTAAGCTGAAGCCATCTGGCTAGTCAAAATTGGTTATTGTGGCTCACCTCGAAGGCTAAGCTTGTAAGTTGCCAGTTTAACGCTAGGCAAGTCACGGGGGGCCATTTTAACTGCCAGACCTGTTCCATTTTTTGTTGAAAACCTTGCACACCCATTGTGCCCATCGCTACTTTGTACATACAGCCGTTCGTTTAGCTTGTATCCACACTTCTTGATCTACAGTAGCTATCACGTGATCGCGTCCTCCTTCCTCTGACTGAGCCTATACTATCTACACAGTTAGTCTTGGTGCTACACTGTCACCACTGGGCTGGTAGTGGGACTACTACAAACAAATGATGAGCCTCTTTCTCTCCATTTCCCCCTTTCCCCCTTCCCCCTTTCCACCACACACACCTCCTCTCCCTCAGAATACATAGTTCAACTTCTGGAGCAACACAGCTGTCGGCTGCAGTGGGAGGTGGGTTTTGTGCACCATACCTTGCAGGAAGTGGGCGTGTCCCTCACCACGCTGTTCCCCATCTATGACAGAATGTTCAAGGCTAAGGTAACTATGTAGCCTCATGTGAGCTTTCTGTGCGTGTTGGGGAGGAGGAGGAGCAAGTTCTATAGATAGTAACACAACTAGCCTCATTCCCAGGGTATCATCTGGTGTAAGCTTTCCACGTGTGTGGGGGGAGGAGGGGGAAAGTATGCTAGTAGGCTAGCTTCATGTATGTACATGTAGTGTAAGGGTTCCGCGTGTGTTGAGAGAGCAGGGAAAACAAGTTCTTTAGATGACTACCCCTTTTCCAAGGCCACCATCTGTTAGCTTCATACCCTGGCTCAGTTTCCCTTTCCTCCACAAGAAAGAGCCTGGGTACATGGCTAACTACCCGTAGACTGGATGGACAACTTGGAGGCAGACATTCCATTAGCCGCCTATTGTGTAGTCGTTCAGTTTTTAGTGCTCTACCATTTTAGCCATCTGTTTTGCCATTTACAGCTCACAAAATATATCCTCTAGTCATTACTCATCTCCTCCTCCTTTCCTTCCCTCCGTCTCCTCCCCCTTCCCTCCCCTCCTCCTCCTTCCCTCCCCTCCCCCTTCCCTTTCCTCCCCTTTGCCTCCCCTCCCCCTTCCCTCCCACAGGGGGACACCAGTCATCACCTTCATGTACTCAGTGTGATTCACTCTCTCATCTCAGTCTATGTTGGCTCTCCCTCCCTTATCGCTGCCTACGAGAGGTACGTACATCTTTAGACCTTCCCTGCCTCCAGTTTTTGGCAGGGAAGGCCTAGAAATGAAGCTAATAAAAATGTACATTAGAAAATCTAGTCATGTGACCTTCCAAGTTCAACAATTCAATTGTGAATGAACAGTGCAATGAGTGGTACATTTGGCAGACACAACAATGGTTTGAACATGAGATCAAAGTACTACCGTGCACTAGCCTCGTTCCCAGGCCACACTTTTCCCTCGCTTGCTTTTCCGTACTGTAAGCGACGGAAAACTGGGTGGGACCTGGGAACGAGGCTAACCATGCACCACATTTGGCATACTAAACTAAGACTTACGTCTGACGTTTAGTCTAGTCTAAAAGCAGTACTGTGTCACACAGACAAAATTCAGACCTAGAATATAGCCTCGTTCCCAGGTCTTTTCCACCTCCAGTTTTTGCACATACTGGAGACAAGGAAGGCCTTGGAATAAGGCTACTTAGAATAACCCTACAACGCTTTTAATACCTATAACCGTACAGCAAGTTTGTTTCAAACATGCCACAAGTTAGCTTGCCACACTAATTCTTAGAAAACCTACCCAGGCCACATGGGTACAAAGCTTGGAAAACTGACAATAATATGTGTTCATCTATTGTGCACGATTGTCCTGCAGGCCCTCCTTCAACGATAAGCTTCTGGCAGCCATGAGCCACTACCTGGTCGACCTCCAGACAATGGACTCTGGAACACCCAACATTGGCCAGGTGGTGACCAACTTTAGGGCTCTCCAGACTCAAGTGCAGAGAATCCCTTAAACCCTCTCCTTATGTATATGAATTTCATGGAGAAGAATGGAACCACTAACTGTCACTGAATTTGTAACTTCTCTTGCTATGAGCACTACTGAGCAGCATTGTGTGCTTATTTTGGAGTTGTTTAGCCAGCAGGGCTAGCTACTCACGTGTCCCAACATGTACTATAATAGAGCTTTTGCTATATTATTACGTATGGTTGACGCAATGAAATCTGAGCATGCGCAGAGCTGTGAAGGAGGACTTGCGCGGAATTTCCCGCCAAACGTAAAATGGTGTAGCATGGCAGTATGGCTAAAGTACAAGTCACGAACGTTACAGTCCTGGATAACCCTACGGCGTTTTTCAATCCCTTTCAGTTCGAGATAACATTTGAGTGTCTCGAAGACCTCCAAACAGGTGCGTATGTGTGTGTACAGATGATCTGTTCGGGTCTGTTCTGTGTGTTGATGTTTCCATTTATAGCGCATCTTTCTTTACATTAGGTAGTAGGTGTACACATGGACTCGTAAATGAGTACAAATCTCTAGTAGTGCCAATACGCCAGACCATCCAGCCAGCCATTAGTCTTGCATGGCTATGTGGCCAGCACCGGGCCCACTGCAAAGCAAATTAGTACTGTCACGAAGTAAATGGGCCCCTAAAGTAGGTGGTCCCCCGGCCCATTTACTCTGGAGCAATTGGTCTCCCGGGCAATATACTCTGGAGTAACTGTTCCCCCAGGGATCACTTACTCCGGAGTGACGGATCCCCCCTTGAAGTAAATGGTCCCCCACTCAACCCTCAAAACTAGAGTTTAAAACTTTGGTATAGATGTTCTCTCAGGCTCAAGTAGAGTCTACATGTATTCACCATCTGTGTGAATAAGTTTAAAGTGATGGCTGTACAACTTTACTAACACCTACGGTCCAATAATCGAAGCTGTCTGGTTGCAGGAAAGTCGAGGCATGAATGACGCCACATCTGTAGCACAATTTGCACACAAATGTATTTTAGAACACTTTTTCTCCACTTGTTGGAACATTGGTTAGGACAAAAGCCAGGTAGGATACATAGGACAGTGACTGCAAGAAGGGGGATAATTTACTTCAGAAGAGGGCCATTTATTCCAAAGTAGATTATCCCCGGGGACCACCTACTTCGGGGGCCCATTTACTTTGTGGCAGCGATTCCCCAGGCCTTTGGCCTAATTTGTAATTTGTAATCGTACTAGTTTGAGAAGAATAACTTAGCACTGGTACAAACACTATATTATTTACATTGCTGATTGACCTCTCTTTGAAAGACAATACATACCTACCGTTTGAGTTGTGGTTTAGATTCTGCAAGGTCTGTAGAAAATGTCAGATGTCTGACTAAATGTTTCCTTAGCAGTACAAAGATAGAAGGTGTGTGATCGTGACCTTGAGACCCCCTGATTAGGCCTTGATGGATTATTCTTTTTATTTAACCTATTATTCTATTCTTGTATTCTCAAAATTCTTACCTATTATTCTTCTCATACTACCTATTATTCTTTTCATCAAGCCTATTATTCCCAGTCTAAATACAATACATCGTGCACCAATTGCAAATAGAGTCTTGTTATATAGATAGCCCCACTCAATAACATAAACTGTACAAATACTCATTTTAAATAATGCCTACTACATTACTACACGTGATTGGAGTGGAAAATGTGCATGCACACTAGCCTCATCCCCAGGCTTCAATGTTTCATTGGCAGCAGCTGCCAAATGATGCCTGTGGACGAGGCTACATGTACGCCTAGACTCAACACCAATTGCTGTTAGGTGTAGCCTACAAAACTAGGACCTATTATTCTTTTTTTATTAGAATTTTTTACCCATTATTCTCAAATAATTCTCTATTCTTTTTGCTACCTATTATTCTCAAAATTATGTTAGCATAATCCATCAAGGCCTACCCCTGATTAATGGCATGGCAGTATCATGCATGTACATGTTGGTGGTGAGAACACCATCACAATTCTCATGTGAGTATATCACATGTATCTCACGCCCAGACTCCACCCCCTGACGTCTAGTGACATAAGCTTAGATCCTTGGGCTAGCTCCAGAAACTTGGAGTGGCCGATGAAATCACAGAGCAGCATTTATTGAACTAATGCAGATCCAAGACTTTGTACTTCAGTCGGTACTCCTCAAAGTGATGTTACAAGATTCCTTCTTCAACATGGATCATTTTTTGTGATCTTACACTGACAATTACACTTCCCACGGGCCCAAGGGTCTGGGTTTGTGTAACTAGACCTTCTTCCTCATGAGAGGGCTGGGTCTGGGTACGAGGCTATATGACATGCAACCTGCTTTGATCCACCAGACTTGGAGTGGAAGATTATCTACGTTGGCTCAGCATCCAGTGAGGCCCACGACCAGACCCTCGATTCTGTGTTAGTAGGACCAATTCCTGCTGGACGACATCGGTTTGTCTTTCAGGTATAGTGTACTAGCCTCATTCTCATGCCATGTACAGAAAATTGAAAAGTGCACTTTTTAAATTTCAAATACGCTATCATGTGCTCCACTTCTAGACAGAATTAACATGTTTGAGAGTACCAGTAAGAAACTTGCTCTCGGGTCTAGTGCATCAACTTCACATGATTAGTGTTCCCATGCCTTTCCCTGTTTTTCACGATTCTTCCTCTTCCGTGTATTATTCTGATTGCTAACTAAAGAATGGAAACAGGAGTGGCCTAAGGAACAAAGCTGAAATGTATGGTACATATGTGACATTGTGCACATGGAGGTGTGTTTCTACTCACCTCGTTCCGACCTTCCCACCGTTCACTTTTTGGTTGCTTAGTGACCGTGGGGAGGCTGGGAACAAGGCTATGTTTCTACTTGATATAAATGTAGTCTCGTTACCAGACCACATTTTTTGTGCCTGCTGAAAAAATGGGTGTGGTCAACTGCCTATTTAGTTTTCGTTCCAAGTGTGCCAGAATGTTGGCACATTGTTCTTCTCTCAATGATCTGCTGGCAACACAAACATTGAACAGGTGATCCTAGCTCCCTCATTTGGACTGGGCTGTTCTATCTTTCGAAATAAGCAAGAGTAGGCTGCCCCAGAGTTTGCTGTTTGCAGGGATGTTTTAGAATTCACAATCCTGTGTACGTGCGTAATTGCGATTATATTGCAAGCAAAATGTTATAGGCATTACGCCATTACCAGACTATTTTCCCACTCAGCAAAAAGTATTCTGGACACGAGACTAGCTAGTACTTGTGTTCATTTGTAATGACCTGCTTCATCCTCCTCCTTACCTCAACACTTGTGTTTCTAGGCCAATGCCCCAGATCCGGCCAAGATCCCTCCTGAGGATGCAGTGGGTGTGACAGTGGTATTACTGACATGCTCTTACAAGGGAAACGAGTTTGTCCGAGTTGGATTTTACGTTAATAATGAGTACTCTGATCCTGAACTGGCTGAGAACATGCCAGCAAAGCCTATATTTGAGAAGGTACTGGTTACTCATCTACCAGATAGTTGCCACGGTAACCAAATGTGCTGAGACTAACACTGGCGGAATACAAATTTTATTGACGATGTTTCGAATGGACTGTGCCGATCTTCTTCAGGTCAAGAAGATTGGCACAGTCTGTTCAAAACATTGTCAATAAAGTTTCTACTCCGCCTCCGCCGTGTGTTAGTGCAAATCTCAGCACAACTAGAAATGTTTTTGCCAGTGATAAATTTCCCAAGTCTTTCACAATTTCGTGTACGTCAATTTCCCTGTGTCCATAGCTTAGTTGTAACCAGAGCTAAACATTGGCAATGGGTGGCTGTAATGGTTGAGAAAAAAAAAAAAGACGACTAAAATTTGCAAGCAAAGTCAGTCTGAAGATAAGTTAGGTAACCATTACATTATTCTTTACCAAAATTAATATGCTAAGCCATTAAATTGTGTAGCGAAATTCGGTTAAATGAGGGAGCCCTCTTTTTTGAAAAGTGTCTATTAGATGACACATTGAATGTGTAGAGTTTCTATCAAAAAGTGCACACTCTCTCTCTCTTTGTCCCACTGCAACACAGCTACACAGGAATATTCTAGCAAGCAGTCCAAGAGTTACCAAGTTCAAGGTCAACTGGGACTAATATGGGCTGACTGTCTCTCCCTCTGGAATATGATTCATGTCCGCTTGGCTATTATATTATGCAAAACGTTGCTTGTTCTTTCCACTCCTCCTGTGTGTGTTCTTTCTTGGTCCGTGCTATTGTTTGATGATACTCAGTTGTTGAATTCTTCCTCGACTTCACTACAATATTAAACCATTGTCCACCATTTGTCTTTATGTCCAAACAGCCAATGCATATCTCCAGCTTGTTTGTGTGAAGTCATACCCCTCTGAGTGGTACTATTTAGATGTTGTGCAGAAGTGGAAACTGCATGATCTGCAGTATTAGCCTCATTCCCAGGCTCTCCAGAACGCGAATTGTACACGTACGTTGTGTACGTTGTCTCTCCGCGTGTGCAACTTCAATTTCGCGTTCCGGAGCGGAGGAGCCTGGGAACGAGGCTACTGCAGTATATTTTAGATATATATAGTCTCATGCTCAGACCCCCCAGACCCAGCCTTAATTATGGGGTCTGGATATGAGACTACATGAGATGGCATGACATTGTATGCAGTTCCAGTCACCCCAATGCAGCTGATGACATCTAGTACGTAATTGGCCGAAATGTATCCTGTGCAATGGGTGACTGCATACCATCTAGACCTGCTTTTTTCAAGGGGGATGATTGTTCACATGCAGCTAATCTTGTTCATGATAATCCTGATACCCATAGCATCTAGCATGACTGTGATATATTGTGTAGACATTTGTTTACAAAATCTTTTGTCAACACAAGTATTTTATTTTTATATCTGTCCCATTGGCTTCAAATTGGTTGAAATCTGTGAGGAGAACCGAAAGATGATACAAATTGGTAGAATACATTCCCCAGTAGCCAGACAGGATTCTATGATATTTAGAATCCAGGCACTGACCAATCACATTACAGTATTATACCATACTCTAAGCTTATTAAGTATAGTGTTAGGGACATACCTCAAAAGGACAGCCAGTGGCTGCTGTGACGTCCTCAGTACTCACTCCCTCTGCAACCTCCACCAACGTGAGACCTTGCTCACCGTTCACTTCAAACACGGCCTGAGCGGCAGTTACCAAAAACAACAAGTCATCACTAACCTATACAAGGCTAGAAACTTCCCTGATTGAGTCAAGCAGCTGTACTGCCCCAAACCCAGGCTTTCCGTTCCAGATTATGTCTTCCAGTTCCAATTCATCAAAATTGTAAGACAAATAACCAGGAGCACATAATGATGATGTCATTATGCACTCCTGCTAAATATATAATGCGAAGCAAAACTCTGATCGCCTTGTGTGCGCCACTCTTTCACACGGTTCCCCAGGTGCGCCTGAAAAACAGAATGCTGTAGTTGACGCTAGCTGCAAATTCGAATGCAACTGCAGAATCAGTGCAATAAAGTACAAAGGTCACAGAACGAACAGACATCCTGGGTCACTCTAAATTGGGCCACGGCTACAAGGGGAGTGGCCTGGGAATGAGGCTACATTTACATAGCACAGGGTACGTGTACCAATTCAGTGATGATGAGGTCCACGCAGTTCTTGCCCGTCACAGGAAGTGAACACTCCTCCAGAATCTTGTGGATACCTCCCTGAATGCGTGAGACAAAATGAGTGCAAAACAACCATTACGGTGAGGTTGAGTGAAAGTGCTGGTCAAGGTGAAGAGAACATTAGGTTATGGTGCATAATAACTTTCAAATGGGGCATAGCTTTCACCAGTCATTTTACACATAGTCACCCTAATAATTATGGCATGTATACTCAGGCTAAAATGTGAGGTGTTAAGGGCAAGATTTAGTCAACTGGTGGTGAGCGGTAATACACTTATGGATCCATAAAATCAACTCCACTGCTTAGCTACAAGATATAATATAACATTTCTAAATACCACATAGCGGGAAACTTTCGAGGGAGAAAACTTCCGCAAATTTCGAGGTTTTGTGGCTATTCGTGAAAGTTTTCTCCCACGAAATTTGGGGGCGTCCAGCGAACAATCCGTGAAAGTTTTCTCTGTGAAATGTTATTTTCCACCAATTCACGAAGGTTTTCTCCCGCGAAAGATTCCCACTATATGCATGGTAGCATAAACATGTAGTCCGTCATGAAAGTATTCTCCTACAAGACTAATAATCTGTGGTAGTCACTTTGACCAAACAGAACACTTGAAAGATTCGTCTCATACCCAAGCCCCATACCAAGGCTCATTTCCTCATTCCACATGCCTCGATATGAGACTAATGAAGCATACCTTTGCAGTGTGTTCCATTGTGATCACCACCTTAGTCCCTCGGCTGGCGACCAGATCCATGGCCCCACCCATCCCCTTCACCACCTTGCCCTGCACAGACAGAAACATACAGAGTCTAATGTGATAGTCATGTGATAGTCATGTGATGGTCATGTGATGGTCCATGTGATAGTCATGTGATAGTCATGTGATAGTCATGTGATGGTCCATGTGATAGTCATGTGATAGTCATGTGATGGTCCATGTGAGTCACTTTGTAGTGTGGTCATGGGCTTCCATGGTCAATCTAACATTTAAAAAAATTAATATGATCCACCATGTCATAGGTAGCTTTGACACATTTCGGTTGATACATTTTTTTTGGGGGGGGGGCATCTTTGAACACTTTCATTAGTGAAACTTCAAGAACTGAAATTGTTGAAAGTCTAATTTACTGCTTAGATGCATAAAGTAGGCCCTTCAGAAGGTAATCTAGCCTCGTTCCCAGGCCCTGCCCAGTTTTCTGCCACCATTCCGTACTGTAGTGACGGAAAGCTGGGTGGCACCATTCCGTACTGTAGTGACGGAAAGCTGGGTGGCACCATTCCGTACTGTAGTGACGGAAAGCTGGGTGGCACCATTCCGTACTGTAAGTGACGGAAAGCTGGGTGGCACCATTCCGTACTGTAAGTGACGGAAAGCTGGGTGGCACCATTCCGTACTGTAAGTGACGGAAAGCTGGGTGGCACCATTCCGTACTGTAGTGACGGAAAGCTGGGTGGCACCATTCCGTACTGTAGTGACGGAAAGCTGGGTGGCCCCATTCCGTACTGTAGTGACGGAAAGCTGGGTGGCACCATTCCGTACTGTAGTGATGGAAAGCTGGGTGGCACCATTCCGTACTGTAAGTGACGGAAAGCTGGGTGGCACCATTCCGTACTGTAGTGACGGAAAGCTGGGTGGCACCATTCCGTACTGTAAGTGACGGAAAGCTGGGTGGCACCATTCCGTACTGTAAGTGACGGAAAGCTGGGTGGCACCATTCCGTACTGTAAGTGACGGAAAGCTGGGTGGCACCATTCCGTACTGTAAGTGACGGAAAGCTGGGTGGGGCCTGTGAACGAGGCTAGAAGTAACCAAAGTGAGCCTGAAACCATCTTTCCTCGTTTGCAGGGGTAACCACCATGTATTCAGTGGAAGTGAATCATGGCTTACAGGGATCATCCAGTTGGCCAGGTCTCCATATCTGGACACTTGCATGGCTCCAAGAATGGTCAGATCAATGTGGCCTCTGGGAGAGATGGGGGGGGGAGGAGAGGAGGGGGGAAGAGAGGGGAGGGGGGAAGAGAGGGGAGGGGGGAAGAGAGGGGAGGGGGGAAGAGAGGGGAGGGATGACAAAATTAATGTAGGTCATGTTCAGGAAGAACATGATGGGGTGACTGGGGTCCCTTCTCTCTCTGAATTACTGGTTGTGAACAAGGGTTTGTGTGTTAGTGGCAAACTCAAGACTCAGAATCTAATTTCCCTCACCCTCTGATCATCGCAAATGACTCATCACTTGAAAAATAGGAGCCTCCTGAAACCAGAGTCACAGTCTCCTTGCCAGCATTGATAAGATCAGCATCCTCCTCTCCCTTGTATGGAAACGGACCCTGTTCAAAGGCAAACACATCAGTGGACACCAAGACGAAGCAAATCTCTTTAAACATCTTTGTTCCTATACACACACAAGCCTCATACCCAGGCCATGTAGACTAGTCTTGGAATGAAACTACATATACCAGCCTCATTCCTGGGCCACATGGACTGGTCTTGGAATTAAACTACATATACCAGCCTCATTCCTGGGCCACATAGACTGGTCTTGGAATGAAACTACATATACCAGCCTCATTCCTGGGCCACATGGACTGGTCTTGGAATGAAACTACATATACCAGCCTCATTCCCGGGCCACATGGACTGGTCTTGGAATGAAACTACATATACCAGCCTCATTCCCGGGCCACATGGACTGGACTTGGAATTAAACTACATATACCAGCCTCATTCCTGGGCCACGTACACTGGTCTTGGAAGGAAATATTATACACCAGTTTCATTCCCAAGCCACCTGGACTGGCCTTGGAATGAAACATTATACACCAGTTTCATTCCCAAGCCACCTGGACTGGCCTTGGAATGAGACTATCTATCTATAGACTGACATACCAGGCCCAGGACTCCATTCTCACTCTGCAGGGTGACCTTCATGCCTGGGGGGATGTAATTACTAGCCAACATGGGCATCCCAATACCCAGATTAGCTTGCGGCAGTCAAGGACACAACAGAGTTAGCAGAACCATGAACTATGACAACAGAGCGATGTCATACAGTAGCACAGTATGGTAAAGCCATGGCATAGAATGGTATGTAACTGCCAATTCACACAACTATAATTTCTGTGCAGTGAACTGAGTCACTAGCGTGCTCCTGAGGATACCGTACATCCCATTTTTGAACTCGAGTGCAGCCCTCCGGATGATTTTCTCCCTCATCTGGGCAGAGGGAGACTTCTCCTGGCCACTCCCACTTGAGGTTTCGCGAACCTTACGACGCTGGAGGGGAAAGAAAAGAAGTGAACCACAAACAAAATAAAGACAAACAATCTAAAGTAGAGAAACTTCACTAAAAAAAATCGCATTTTAACTCCTTGCATTAAAAATGTTTTCAAGAAATCCTGGGGGAACTAAACGGTATGTACTCCTTTTTTCTCCTTCCTGACTCAACAGCCTGGGAACAAGACTAACCTGTGCTCTGTTCCATGACTGTGTCTGGGAATGAGGTTATCATGTTTTAACTGCAAACACACCTCTATTCTCTTCTGATAGTTTTCTCCTTTCACAACCCTGTGGACGTAGATGCTGGGCAGGTGGATGTCCTCAGGAGCAAACGTACCCACTTCTACTATCTCCTCCACCTGGGGAAGGAGGGAGGGAGGGAGGGAGGGAGGGAGGGAGGGAGGGAGGGAGGGAGGGAGGGAGGGAGGGAGGGAGGGAGGGAGGGAGGGAGGGAGGGAGGGAGGGAGGAAGGGAGGGAGGGAGGGAGGGAGGGAGGGAGGGAGGGAGGGAGGGAGGGAGGGAGGGAGGGTGAAAGGGGGGGAGGGTAAAAGGGAGGGAGGGAGGAGGGAGGGCAAAAGGAAGGGAAAGAGGGGGGAAGGCTTACTTCTGCAATGGTGACATTAGCAGCCTTTGCCATGGGTGCGTTGAAGTTTCTGGCTGACTTTCTGAAAACAAGATTCCCACTCTTGTCAGCCTTCCATGCCTTGATGAGTGCAAAGTCTCCAGTGATGGCTTCCTCCATGATGTAGTGGTGGCCATTGAACACACGGTGCTGTATACACAGAGAAACAAAGCAATAGGCACAACCGCAGGCACACACACACACACACACACACTCTCCTCACTTCTAACCTCTCGAGGCTCACTGGCAATCTCGATATTTTTGTTGGAGTTATACTTGATGGGAGCTCCGCCCTTGTGCACCAGGGTCCCATACCCAGTTGGAGTGAAGAAGGCAGGGATCCCGGCACCTCCTGAACGAATGCGCTCTGCGAGTGTGCCCTGGGTAACACAGTAGCCATTTAGTCCCAACACCTCAGAACTGTAGTTTTCTCACTTATGGTAGATATCCTAGACTTGTACTACCTGTGGAGTGAGTTCCACTTCCAGTTCTCCGGAGAGAAACTGTCTCTCAAACTCTGGGTTCTCTCCCACGTAGGAGGAAATCATACGCTTTATCTGGCGCCCCTGGAGGAGGATGCCCAAGCCAAAGTTTTCTACACTGTGTGTGTGCATTGGAGGAGCAGAAAGGTGTGTGCATGGATATGGAGTCATGGTACTCATGGGGGTATTGAGAATGTTTGCATTATCAACAAACAGAGCTAGTGATACACAAATGTAGTCTGTAGCTTCTCCTCCCTCCTCCCCCCCTCCCTCCTTCTCTTCCTCTCAGAAGCAGCAGCAGCAACTGGAAAGCGGTCAGACCATTATGTCTAGCCAGTGGTAAGGAGGGTAGCTTCTCCTCCCTCCCTCCTCCTCTTCCTCTCAGGGGTGGCAGCAGCAACTAGAAAGCAGTCAGGCCATTATGTCTAGCCAGTGGTAAGGAGGGTAGCTTCTCCTCCCTCCCTCCTCCTCTTCCTCTCAGGGGTGGCAGCAGCAACTAGAAAGCAGTCAGGCCATTATGTCTAGCCAGTGGTGAGGAGGGTATGTTATCTATATGCATAGAGGCTTGGAAGTAATCATTTGTGCAAAGTGGAAAAAATTTCTTTTCAGCATAACTTTCAGCAATCACGAAGTATTCTCAAAGCATCTTGGTGTAGCGCTCTTTAGCCGAACTAGGATGTTACCTAGTGCTCTTTAGCCGAACTAGGATGTTACCTAGTGCTCTTTAGCCAGACCAGAGCTACAAGTGCTGAACTCAACCAAATGTGGACTAATTTTTGGTTCATGAAAAGTTCTCACTATTTGACCATAACCGGCCCAGGCCAAAAAAAGTGGTTGGGCCAAACCAGTAGGAGTGTTGACAATGCCACTGCACCTCTGTCTCACCCTGCGTTATTGCTGGCCACTGTCAACCTCTTAACACCTTTCTCTTTGAGTGCATCAATTAGGTTCTCTGGGATACCACACAGACCAAACCCTGTCAGACGTGTGTGTGTGTGTGTGTGTGTGTGTGTGTGTGTGTGTGTGTGTGTGTGTGTGTGTGGTTCTTAAAATACTATGCATGTACAGTACAGTGTGGTCTTTGTGAATAGGGACAGTGTGCATGTATGTGCGTGTGTGTGAGTTGAAAAGGGGAGGGGGGATGGTGGAGTTGTGAGAGAGAGGGAGAGGTGAAATCAGAAGAGGAGGGGGAGGGGGGAGGGAGGAGGGAGTATACCTCCCACAAGCAGCTTTGCCTCATCGGGTATGTCCTTGACCACCTCTCTACTGCTGTTGAAGAACTCAGTATCTCTCTGTGCACTCACTGAAATGGCCCGCTGCAGAACATTAATTTTGTGCTAGTATTAAGTCCGGCAATACAAGACGATATACTATACTCGTTCCCAGGTTCCTTAGCAGGGAGAGCCTGGGAACGAGGTCCGGCAATACAAGACGATATACTGTACTCGTTCCCAGGTTCCTTAGCAGGGAGAGCCTGGGAACGAGGTCCGGCAATACAAGACGATATACTGTACTCATTCCCAGGTTCCTTAGCAGGGAGAGCCTGGGAACGAGGCTAGTACTAGTACACTTGTGAGCAGCCAAAGCTACAACAGTCACATGACTCATTCACCACTGGAACTGTTAGTCTTACAGCAGATCCCACTTGAATGCCAGCAGCACATTTATCCAATTATCCAACGATCATTAAGTATCATGAGAAAGGAACTGGTGAATCTCATACTAGTTTCATATTGATCTCATCATAAGAGGTAACTTACAGTCACGGCTAACTATTTTTTTGTAGTCTTGCGGAGCCAGACTCTCACACGAAAAGCAAGAATCTGTCTTTTCACCACCGTGGAAGACTCCTGAAGCTTGTGCAGGCCTGTTTAAGTACCGTGAAGATTTGTAAACGTCGTTTTCACCACTGTAGAGATCTTCTAAAGCTCGTGTAGGTCTGTTACTAGTTTTGAAGGTCTGTGCAGGCAGGAGTGAATGTGGTGTAAGCTGTGGAGAGCGAGAAAGAAGTCGACAGAAAAGACTAGGATCCAGCTGGGATCCAGCTCGGAACCTTCTTTCCCCCTCTCCAAAGCTTACATCAAGTCGTGAATTGCTGAGGTTGTATCGGACCAGTTGGAATACATGGCACCGGAACCTCGGATTAGTTAGCACACAGGTAGGGTAGGGTTAGGTAGGTGAACAGGATTTCCGGTGCCATATATTCCTGATCCACATCAGTTACACTGTAATAACACTCAAATAACAGTGTGGTTAGTTAGATCAGAGTGGACAATGGTGGGCGGGCCCCGTTTCAGGGGGCGTGTTCGAGGTGGAGCATGCATTATTTTGTGTACCTACGGCATACGACCTTTCATGCCTCCTCACTTGTTGTGCCAGTCCTGCAAGAGAAGGGAATCTCGCAGCACGCTGCAAGAGAGCCGAAAACCTGCCCACTGAAGACGCCATTGTCTGCGCGTGAATGAGGGGCGTGGCTTGATAATTTAACCCTTTGTTACCTCACTTGCTGCAGGACCAAGAGAAATGGATTCTGGGAGTCATACACAGCATTTGCTGGGGCTGAAGGGTGAGCTACTTTCTTGTCTCTTTGTTGCCTCCTTGATAAGAGAGTTCACCTGAAAGGTGGAGTGTTCAGACGTGATGCATTCTGTGACCCCCCTCCCCCCCTCCACACACACACACACACACACACACACACACACACACACACACACACACACACACACACACACAGTGATGCGAATGACCAAGCCCAGTCTGATGGGCACAGTGCCTGTGCTGGGAGAGCCGTGGGATATGCTAGGTGAGTGAGCAAATGCAACTCCATTCCTAGTCATCTTCATCTTAGTTCCAAATCATCTCATTATTTTACCCAGCATGTGGAAACAGCTTAGTTGGTCTTTTGGGAAACACGTCTAGCATGCCGAGAAGCTTTTAGGAGCTAGTTAGCAAGCTCATCTTTGTTGAGTGTTCCTATAACATACATACATACATACATACATACATACATACAAGCACAACACCCACACCATTATGTGCCTCACGCTAAGACATTCAGCAATAATACAAACACACTTGGCTATACACCACGCTACAAACACACTCGGCTATACACCACGCTACAAACACACTCGGCTATACACCACGCTACAAACACACTCGGCTATACACTACGCTACAAACACACTCGGCTATACACCACGCTACAAACACACTCGGCTATACACCACGCTACAAACACACTCGGCTATACACCACGCTACAAACACACTCGGCTATACACCACGCTACAAACACACTCGGCTATACACCACGCTACAAACACACTCGGCTATACACCACGCTACAAACACACTCGGCTATACACCACGCTACAAACACACTCGGCTATACACCACGCTACAAACACACTCGGCTATACACCACGCTACAAACACACTCGGCTATACACCACGCTACAAACACACTCGGCTATACACCACGCTACAAACACACTCGGCTATACACCACGCTACAAACGCACTCGGCTATACACCACGCTACAAACGCACTCGGCTATACACCACGCTACAAACGCACTCGGCTATACACCACGCTACAAACGCACTCGGCTATACACCACGCTACAAACGCACTCGACTATACACCACGCTACAAACACACTCGGCTATACACCACGCTACAAACGCACTCGGCTATACACCACGCTACAAACGCACTCGGCTATACACCACGCTACAAACACACTCGGCTATACACCACGCTACAAACACACTCGGCTATACACCACGCTACAAACACACTCGGCTATACACCACGCTACAAACACACTCGGCTATACACCACGCTACAAACACACTCGGCTATACACCACGCTACAAACACACTCGGCTATACACCACGCTACAAACACACTCGGCTATACACCACGCTACAAACACACTCGGCTATACACCACACTACTTAACAGTTTTCTACACTGATGAGCGCACACATCCACACTGTCCCTTTTCATGAATATTAATGAGCAAACTATCCCGTAACCATAACAGTATGACCAACACATGGCGTTGATTTCTGCAGGCATGACGGTGGAGGACGAGGTTGCTAGTGACATCCGCTCTCCCAGGAACCTTCCTGCATTCTCAACAGGAGAGGTCCTTGCACTGCCGCAGAGCTTCGGGTATGATCAAGAGTGTGCTCTATTCATTTCTTTGTACACTGCACTTGCTTCAACTCACAGCAGCTGACAACAGTGAATGGTACTGGAGGGGAATATTTACAATAGGCATCTTTGCAGATGGAACAGCCATGAAACAGACTTTCATTGCTGTTCCTCCATCAATAGGATGATATTTCTGGGAGAAACGTTCAGTGGCTTTGTGACTGTGCACAACGACAGCCAGGAGGTGGTTAAAGAAGTCTTGCTCAAAGTATGTAAGAAGAAATTTTGTAGACCACCCGTAGTGAGCAGTTCAGAGTATGTCCTCTTTCTTTTCTCTCTCCTCCCTCCTTCCTCTCTTCCTCCCTCCCACTTTTCTTCCCTTCCTCTTTTTCTCTTTCCCTCCCCCTCTCTCTCCTCTCCTATCCTTCCTTCTCATCTTCCTTTCCCTTCTCCCTCTCCTCTCCTATCCTCCTTGTCTTCCTTTCTCCTCTTCCTCCCCTTCTCTCCCCTCTCCTTTCCTCACTTCTCACCTTTCTTCCTCCCTCCCCTTTTAGGTGGAGCTCCTCACCCCCTCGCAACGAATCTCCCTGCTGGCACCACCTCAGATCAACCAGCTCAACCCAGGAGGGTGTGAGGAGAGGATAGTTGGGCACGAAGTCAAAGAACTCGGAGAACACAGGTATAAATGTGCGAGGGAGATTGCTCAAGGATGGGACAGTGGGAGAAATAGGAGGAGGGATAGAAAGGGGATGGGAGATGGTGGAAGGTGTTCATTTTGTGAATCTTTTTCTCTCTCTTCTTCTTCTAGTCTCATCTGCTCTGCCACCTACACTGTCCATTCCTCAGGAGAAGAACTCTTCCTCAGAAAGTTCTTCAAATTCAACGTATGTCTCAGTCCTACCCTGCCTGCCAGGCCACCCTACCCATTGACATCATTCCCGGTCACTCTACCCACTGAACTAGCATTATTCAAGGCCACCATACCCATTGACATCATTCCCAGTCACTCTACCCACTGAACTAGCATTATTCAAGGTCACCCCACCCATTGACATCATTCCCAGTCACTCTACCCACTGAACTAGCATTATTCAAGGCCACCATACCCATTGACATCATTCCCGGTCACTCTACCCACTGAACTAGCATTATTCAAGGCCACCATACCCATTGACATCATTCCCGGTCACTCTACCCACTGAACTAGCATTATTCAAGGCCACCATAAACATTGACATCATTCCCAGTCACTCTACCCACTGAACTAACATTATTCAAGGTCACCATACCCATTGACATCATTCCCGGTCACTCTACCCACTGAACTAGCATTATTCAAGGCCACCATAACCATTGACATCATTCCCGGTCACTCTACCCACTGAACTAGCATTATTCGAGGCCACCATACTCATTGACATCATTCCTGATCACTCTACCCACTGAACTAACATTATTCAAGGCCACCATACCCATTGACATCATTCCCGGTCACTCTACCCACTGAACTAGCATTATTCAAGGCCACCATAACCATTGACATCATTCCCAGTCACTCTACCCACTGAACTAGCATTATTCAAGGCCACCATAACCATTGACATCATTCCCAGTCACTCTACCCACTGAACTAGCATTATTCAAGGCCACCATAACCACTGAGCTAGCTACCTAGCCTCAGATTAACCTGCTTCACTAAGTTTTGCTCTGGCAGTAGCCCTTGACATGAAGGTCAGAATCAAGGTGTAGCCACTCTAGCCTCGTCCCTAGGCCCCTCCCCCCCACCGAGGGGCCTAGGGACGAGGCTATAGCTAGCCGCTCCTGACCAGAACCAAGAACTAACTTAAAACTGACTTGTTGCCTCTGTTACCTCTGATGCTTGACCTTCTTAATTATGGTGTATGTATTACTTGTTGTTAGGTTGCCAAACCTTTGGATGTGAAAACCAAGTTCTTGAATGTAGAGGTATGCTACTGGTGTCATTGTGGTTCACGCATCAATCCGTAAGGAAGCTAGCCTCATCCCCAGACCATGGTATGGGATGGGATGGGAATGAGGCTATATATCATTTTGCATTATAAGTGGGCTTGTGTAGATCTTGTAGTGTTTCAATCACAAATTTGCCTAATCATGTTGCCGGTCATGTGATCTGTTTATTCGGTGTTTATTTGGTCATGTGATCTGTATATTTGGTCATGTGATCTGTTTATTTGGTCATGTAATCTGTATATTTGGTCATGTGATCTGTTTATTTGGTCATGTGATCTGTTTATTCGGTCATGTGATCTGTTTATTCGGTCATGTGATCTGTTTATTCGGTCTGTTTATTTGGTCATGTGATCTGTATATTTGGTCATGTGATCTGTTTATTTGGTCATGTGATCTGTTTATTTGGTCATGTGATCTGTTTATTTGGTCATGTGATCTGTACGTTTATTGGTCATGTGGTCTGTTTATTTGGTCTGTTTATTTGGTCATGTGATCTGTATATTTGGTCATGTGATCTGTTTATTTGGTCATGTGATCTGTATATTTGGTCATGTGATCTGTTTATTTGGTCATGTGATCTGTTTATTCGGTCATGTGATCTGTATTTGGTCATGTGATCTGTTTATTCGGTCATGTGATCTGTTTATTTGGTCATGTGATCTGTTTATTCGGTCATGTGATCTGTTTATTTGGTCTGTTTATTTGGTCATGTGATCTGTATATTTGGTCATGTGATCTGTTTATTTGGTCATGTGATCTGTTTATTTGGTCGTGTGATCTGTTTATTTGGTCGTGTGATCTGTTTATTGGTCATGTGATCTGTTTATTTGGTCACGTGATCTGTTTATTTGGTCATGTGATCTATTTGGCAGGATGATATTCTATTGGAGGTTCAGATCCAAAACACTACCCCCAACCCCATGTTCCTGGAGGTCGTGAACTTTGACCCTGCATCAGGGTTCACAGCAGAAGACCTGAACAGAGTGGACAGTAAAGAGGAGGAAGAGTAAGTACCTTCTTGTCTCGTCCCTGGCCTCTTTATTTGCTTGATGACTTGAGAAGCGTTAGGATGTGATTCCAGAATCTAGTCCAACTCATGGCTTTGTTCAAGTACCTCAAGTGAGAGACGGCAACTCTCCTTGATAAACAGACCCGAGACGCCACAGCCAAATTTAAAGACCGCCAATATTTCCGGCTGTACGGTATATCATTTGTTCTGTCTTCTCTAGCTCCGACGTGTCTGTGTTTGGGATGGAAGGGTTCTTGGTTGCTCTGAACACACGGCAGTACCTCTATAAGATCTCTCCACTCATCCCTGTGCACAGCATACAGACCTCAGGCAAGGTGGGAGCCAGCAGTCTTTATAGCGATACTCTTACTTACTTAGTTTATCTTGTGTTTGTACAGACTACCCACGTGTCAGTGGGCAAGATGGACATTGTGTGGAGAACCAAATTTGGAGAGAAGGGAAGAATACAGACTGGTCAACTCAAGGCTGTGGTGAGAGAGACGTATAGTTCTGCTTGATCACCATTCATTAGGTTTAGCTCTGATGGTAGCCCCACTCCCAGGCCTTCCTCGTTTGGTACCTTTGGGTTGCATCGATAGTAAACCATGTCAGCACAAACATAAGAATGAAGAAATAGGAGGAGGCCGGGGAATGAGACTACTTTGGCAGTGTGTATACTAACAGCTCATGTTTGGATACTCGCAAAATGACAATGCCACAATGCAACAGTGTTTTTGTGTGTACTTTCTTTTCGAACTTTGTGAGTGCTCACGGCATCGTAAACAGAATGATTGCTGTAGCCTTGTTCCAAGGCTCTCCCCGCTAAGGAGGGGAGAGCCGCGTTCCTAGGCTCCCCTCCTTAGCGGGGAGAGCCTGGGATAATTGCTGTGTAAAAGTTAAAAAAGATGTGATTGTGTGTGTTTCCACTCAGATGCCTCCACTGCCAGAGTTGAAAGTTTCATTAGTAGAGGCTCCAGGCACCGTGCAGATTGAGCAAGCATTCAAAGTCACCTGCCTCATCACAAACACAAGGTAAGTCACGTTGGACAAGTGTACCCAGGAAGAAGACGACTAGGCTATTCAGCAACTTGTAGAACATTGGTCTCATCACTTTCAACAGCAATCATCCAATGAGGTTGCGGTCAGTGCTAGAGAGACAGCCGGGGGCGGGAGTGTTGTGGAGTGGGAACACTGGGAAGGTGAGTCTCTAGAAGGCAGACTGACCTTGCTGATATAAACGTTTGTTTATTTAAGAGCTTTTGTTTCAAGGGCTAACCTACGTAGCCTTGTTCCCAGGCCTTCCCACCGTCCAGTTTTTGATCGCTTGCAGTATGCAAAAATGGAGGGGGAAGGCCTGGTCCATTTTATCACATGAATGACATTGTGTCTACCTCAATAGACAGAGGGGGGGAGGGGTCCCCAATCGAAAGAACGCATTTCGTGCATGCGCTCTTCGTTTTGAAGAGGAGCAGTACGTTTTTCGCTTCGCGAACGTTCGAAACTCCAGCGCTTGGGGCAGAAACTACCAGATAAGGCCTCAAGCTCGTTTTTTGATAAAATGGACCAGGTCTCCCTCCTCCTTTTTTGCATACTGCAAGCGATCAAAAACTGGACGGTGGGAAGGCCTGGGAACGAGGCTAGGGCTCTAAGCTGTTTGGTATTTCTGTATCTGTGTCCCAGATTCTGAATGAGCTGCCTGGTGGGAGTTCAATGGAGTTAGTACTGACACTGGTCCCCATTACACCAGGATTGCACGTGAGTTGAAGAACTGTTGGCGATTACTGTCAGCAGTTGCTAAATCATGCAGTGTCATGTGACCACCAACATTACATTATGGAAAACTTGGCACATACAGAGGCTTTCCAGTTACATCATAAAAACCATCCACATCCGTATACTAAAACTTGCGCTGCCATGTTGGAGTACAGCTTTATACACAGCAGGGCAGTATTGCGGTATCAGTCGAAAACAAACTAGCCTCACAGATAAGCTTTATTTAGCTCTTTTAACTTACAGAGCAGTGGTATTTTGCCCGATTTAACACATACTAGAAGCATTCTAAGTGTCTCTTTGCATTCACCGAGATTGCCATAGAAGCTACATCTCATTGTAATCCCTGTTTTCCATTTTCTTTTCGTGTTCTTAAAAGTGATTACATCATGTGAAAACCCTCTATAAGTTAGTCAATCACCAGCTTTCTCACACGGAAATAAATCTGCTGCAAATGCTAAATGATACCATCTACGACAATGAACAAAGAATGAGCAAAATGAACAATTCTGTGTCGTCAATAGTGGGGCCAAGAACCAACCCCAAATCAAGTGCTGAAAAACGCATGAATTGTACAAAAATGTAATTCATTCCCTACAAACGTAAGGTCAGAACTTTGAAATGTATAATATTCAGCAGCTTATGAAATGAGTATTCCCATGTTGGGGGGGGGGTGGCTAACTCAACATTTGTAGGTTATGTCACTCTGGTTCTTTCAGCCCTTCAGTTGCATCATGGCACACCAGATCTGTATATCCCTATTCTCACCCTGTTTGTTATGTTCTGTCCCTCCCCCTCTTTCTCCACCCTCCACAGAATATTGGTCCACTCACATTCCTTGACATGCTCTCAAATCAGAAGAGGTATCATTTTAACAAAATTGGACAAGTGTTTGTCGAACATCTACCACTTAGCACTCCAAGTACTGTATGGTTGCATGGTGATACATGATATAGCTGCAAGTACTGTATGGTTGCATGGTGGTACATGATATAGCTGCAAGTACTGTATGGTTGCATGGTGGTACATGATATAGCTGCAAGTACTGTATGGTTGCATGGTGGTACATGATATAGCTGCAAGTACTGTATGGTTGCATGGTGGTACATGATATAGCTGCTATGTATTAATGTTTGCATACAGTGTACATGGTTCTTAGTACTAACCTCGTTCCCAGGCCCTCCCCCACTTTTTGTTCTTCGGTTTGCGTTCAGTATAATACACGGAAGCGGAAGAGCGGGGAAAAACAGGGAAGGCCTGGGAGCAAGGACATGCTATAATATTATACTATCACTATACCATTACAGCCAATCAAGTGCCACAATTTGAGGCTAATACGTGGTGATGTTGCTTCACATCCTGACATTATAGCATTCGTATGTGGCTGGTAACTTATGACACAAGATATATGCGTTGGTTGGACGCTTCTTGCCATGGTGGTCACAAGCTTCCTCTGGTAGTCATGGAATGTCTGTAATGAACTGAAGACTCTGGTGTATAGCCTCATTCCCAGGCCTCCCCCCGTTTTTTGTCCTTTGGTTTGCGTTCAGTATAATACACAAAAAGGACACTCTTCCACTTCCGTGTATTATAGTGAACGCAAACCAAAGAACAAAAAAAAAAACAGGGGAGGCCTGGGAACGTATAGTACTTCGACCCGTTAAGGGGATTAATTGTTTCTGCGGGGAAGGGTAGGGTATAAGGGTCGGGGTAGGTTTTGTTTGCGCAAATGTTTCTGCGGTTTGTCCCTCAAAGCTTGTACTTAAGTAGTTGCTAGAATGAGGCTACCTGGTGTATATAAAGACTCACAGAGAGAAGCTGTCTCTTCAGAGCCAGAGTTTGAACTAATCCAGGATGAAACCTCAAATGGTTGGGCCTGTAATTTAGCCTGGTACGTAGGCTGGTACCTTCTGTGTCACCAGGTACGAGGATGTTGCTAGGATAGGATGGATCACACCTGTAATGATTATTGGTTAACCAGACTGTCTGTCTGCTGGTACTCGTATGATTATTGGTTAACCAGCCTGTCTGTCTGCTGGTACTCATATGGTTATTGGTTAACCAGACTGTCTGTCTGCTGGTACTCATATGGTTATTGGTTAACCAGACTGTCTGTCTGCTGGTACTCATATGGTTATTGGTTAACCAGACTGTCTGTCTGCTGGTACTCATATGATTATTGGTTAACCAGACTGTCTGTCTGCTGGTACTCATATCTCTGTTTACATGCAAGACTGGGAGTTGCGTATATAGTCAGGTACAGAAGTGTTGGGAACATGAGTTACCCTACGTACCCTATTTCTTTCTTTCTCAAACTCAGTTTCTCACTTGTGTTATTGCACAAGCACATGCTATTCAAACTGCCTCATGTATGCAGTTGTGAAGTCATACAAAATATGGATCTACTTAATGGACATCTTTCATTGAAAAAGTATTACACGACATGTAGGAAATAAAACATCTCATGGTTATATAGACTAGCTCCTCAAAACACAACTCAGTATAAAACATTATGTACAATTCCTATACTGAAAGAAGTAAAAACTATCACGTAATGTGGTACAATCTACTTGAAATTAGAGTATAACTCAAATGAGTCCAAGAACTCCAGAACACTCTTGTAGCAAAACTCGTACTGGTCCTGCAGTGACAGTGCGGGTGTGTACACAAGTGTCATTATGTGCAGCAGACAGTGAGAACAGTGCAGTGACAGTGCGGGTGTGTACACAAGTGTCATTATGTGCAGCAGACAGTGAGAACAGTGCAGTGACAGTGCGGGTGTGTACACAAGTGTCATTATGTGCAGCAGACAGTGAGAACAGTGCAGTGACAGTGCGGGTGTGTACACAAGTGTCATTATGTGCAGCAGACAGTGAGAACAGTGCAGTGACAGTGCGGGTGTGTACACAAGTGTCATTATGTGCAGCAGACAGTGAGAACAGTGCAGTGACAGTGCGGGTGTGTACACAAGTGTCATTATGTGCAGCAGACAGTGAGAACAGTGCAGTGACAGTGCGGGTGTGTACACAAGTGTCATTATGTGCAGCAGACAGTGAGAACAGTGCAGTGACAGTGCGGGTGTGTACACAAGTGTCATTATGTGCAGCAGACAGTGAGAACAGTGCAGTGACAGTGCGGGTGTGTACACAAGTGTCATTATGTGCAGCAGACAGTGAGAACAGTGCAGTGACAGTGCGGGTGTGTACACAAGTGTCATTATGTACAGCATACAGTGAGAACAGTGCAGTGACAGTGCGGGTGTGTACACAAGTGTCATTATGTACAGCAGACAGTGAGAACCCCTGTAATCAGGACACTAATTAACTAATTGATGTCTTACCACACTTTGGACCATGCTGGAACGCTGGAGGCGCAGGCTTCGGACAGTGTTGAAGACATCCACCACCCCCTCTGTCTTGAGCCGCTCCAGTAGTATGCTGACAGCAATAAACGTCCCAGTCCTCCCACAGCCACCACTGTGTGTACATACAGATACATACAATAGAACCCCCTGGATGCCCTACAAACATTAATCAACCCCCTGGACACCCAAAAACCATTTATGAACCCCCCTGGACACCCTACGAACATTTATGAACCTCCCTGGACGCCCTAAGAACATTTATGAACTTCCCCCCGGACGCCCAAAGAACATTTATGAACCCCCTGGACACCCAAAGAACATTTATGAAAGTCCTAACTCTCCCTCCACAAGCTTTTAGCAACCTCAACATTGTGAACATCCTACGCTCCACTTTAAGTAGTCATTTAGGCAATTATGAGAAGATGGGTATACTTAGTCTCGTCCCCAGACCCCACCCTCTCACGAGGAGAAACGGTCTGGTGAACCAAGTCGAATTTCTTGGGCTAGCGCACACTTTTGCGACAATGTAACCTAGCAACGTTCCAAACTTTTTGCGGCCAACCCACTCAAAAAAGATACGGATACTCGAACGGAAATGAACAAATTTTACTGTTGTAAGGGAAGTGCTACGTAATAATTACCGATCTCGCAATCTCATTGGTCATTACCACTTTTGGGGAATAAGCCCAAGGAATTCGACTTTGTTCACCAGACCGTTTCTCGCCGGGAGGCGGGCGCGGGCGGGGCACAAGACTAGGGTATACTAGGTGGGTGGCAAATTCAATCAACGAAGGGGTAGGGTTAGGCATAGCTAGTGAGCAAAAGGCCCTGACTACACAATCAACTGCCATATTCATGTGCTGCCTAGTGAGCTAGGAAAAAAAACTGAGCAACATGTACAAATGTAGCCTCATTCCCAGGATCCCCCACACCGGAATGCGAACAGGCAGGGAGAGCCTGGTATTTTCTCTCACATGAGCAGTGTCAAGGGTAGAGAGACCTTAATTGTGTGTGGGCATACCCGAAGACTCAGAACAGCAAAAAGAGCGAAGGTAGCGGATATCCTACACACTGAGCGTTAATTGAGCGTATAGCTGGATGAACAGTGTGTAAGAACATTACCTTTCTGTTCTGAAGATTCCGGCCCTTTCTGGTTATGTCATGCTCACGTGAGAAAATATACCATCTGAAGATTCTGGCCCTTTCTGGTTATGTCATGCTCACGTGAGAAAAGATACCATCTGAAGATTCTGGCCCTTTCTGGTTATGTCATGCTCACGTGAGAAAAGATACCATCTGAAGATTCTGGCCCTTTCTGGTTATGTCATGCTCACGTGAGAAAATATACCATCTGAAGATTCTGGCCCTTTCTGGTTATGTCATGCTCACGTGAGAAAAGATACCATCTGAAGATTCTGGCCCTTTCTGGTTATGTCATGCTCACGTGAGAAAATATACCATCTGAAGATTCTGGCCCTTTCTGGTTATGTCATGCTCACGTGAGAAAATGTGGGCTACCTATTAGGAGTCTTGTATATGAATAATATGATGCCAACAAAGGTGGATGTTTCTCATGTGTAAACACTTGAAGAGCACCTGCCTCTCTTCTTTGGTGAACATGTAAAGTGCAATTAGTGTTGTTTTAATTAACTAGAACTAAGTACCTTTTAGTATGGCTTTTTGAAAGTTTAGTTAATCAAACCACAACTAATTTTTGTTAAACTGGAAACTATAACTAAACTGAACTAAACGGAACTAAAACATCCAAGAAGAAACCATACTGAAACAGAAAACAACCTTTTTTCACTGATAACTATGACTAAATACATTTTAGTAAGGGGTTTCGGAGTTTTAGTAATTGAAACTATAACTAACTTTTTTAAAGATTGTAAAATCGGGAAACTATAACTACACTAAACCAAAAGTATTTTCTGAATCAAACAACTAAACTAAAAGCACAGACCCTATACTAAAACAACACTACAAACAATGGGTGCTCTTTCGCAGGACTATGGTGAAAGTATGAAGTCCAACTAGGTTTGACCATACACATGCATGTACTGGTGTCTGTTACACTCACTAACCTGCAATGTACCACAATGGGTTTGTCTCCTGAGCTTCTCTGCCATTTCTGCACCTGTCCTATGAGATCAATGAGCCCACCACCATTGTCGGGTACACCTTCCTCCGGCCAGCCTATGTACTGGAATTGCTTCACTGGCAACGAGGAGCCATCCTGGATTGTGATAAAAGAATGAGAAAAATTAAATATGTGACTACAATCAAGCTTGACATAGGTTTAACATAAATGACACCCTCGGAGGGGCACTTCAACCGAGATGAGGACTGGAAGTCCCTGGTTACTGGACTGCTGTGATGAGGAGGCAGGGAGGGAGGAGCAATCCTCATCAACCTTTGACCTCCATTCTTAGTAGTGCATGGCTACAAATAGCAGTGTTTGTTCACACTTCTTCACTTTCGCCCTGATGACGACTGGAGCATTCAGTCCAAATGTCAGCAAGTTATTTTCCAAGCTCATTTTTTAAACAAATAACCTTCCTCTTCATTTATGCAGGAGCCAACTGAGAAACCACTGAAAGTAGATCTAACATGTATTTAAACAGCAAAAGACCCCATAAAAGAGCCATTTAATGGTATTCATGAGAGCTATGGTGACAGATGGAGTTGGACTGTGCCAAGTAAAGGCTTACCACACAGAGGTCGTTCCTGCAAGTCTTTATATGGCTGTTAGTGAGATTCATGGCCAACAAACATAACCCTAACCTTGGAGGTTGGTAATGAGATTCATAACCTTATAATGATATTTATAGCCCTCGTGACAAGGGTTACAGCTGGAGCATGTGTGTTGGGGTCCTCACATTTTCTTTAACTACTTGACTAATTAACCATATGCAGTGGTCTAACCTTAATCATAACTAGCACCGGCAATGCAATCAAGTTTGTGGCTCACCCTGGTGTCCACCAGCTTAAATTCCCTCATGACATAGTCTGGATACTCATTCACTGCAAGCAAGATCACCTGAAACTGGGAGTACGTCGCAGCCCCATGATCGGGCCAATACCTGTGACACTTGATCTACAGTGTGGTAACAGGAAAGGATTCATTGCTTGCATTAACCTGCTATCATGTATGGCTACATACCCTTCCCCCTTCTTTCTCCATAGTGAGCATGACAATGGTAGCACACTTGGTCTCCCACACCATCCGCCAGAAGTCATCAGTGGTGTCGGGCAGGGGACCTTGGGTCGCAATGAAGGCATGACGCTTGTAGTAGCCCTAAAACAGCAATAAATGACAATCTGTATATTAAATCTTGGTGGCATCAAAGTTAAGCAACTTCTTACATCAATGAGGCTAGCATTAATGTAGTCAGAGCCCTGCTGGCCAGGAATGGTATTCAGACGGCATCGACTCCTATCATCTGTAGGCAGGATGACATGGTAACGTAATTACCAGTGATAATGCCCTTTGTGAATACTAAATGGAAGCCAGTACATTTTGTAAGGAACTCACATGGCAGCATTTCCATGTCAGTGTATCTGTTCTTCGGCTTGTTAACTGGAAGGATACAAATGTTCCTTCCAGGACGATTATGGAGGGAAGTCTCCACTTTCTGCGCAAAGTATACAAGAACAACTTCAACATAGTTGATAGACAATCTATTGTGGTTGACTGCTGTAGCTACGTTATAACTGTAAACAATCACCTCATACTCAGTCTGCAGGGCTGTCTTCCCACTCCTTTCAAAAATGACACCCAGCCTCTTGTACTGATCTCGGAGATCCCTGGCAGCCACCTCTGTCACCCCACACTCAATGGCCTCCAGGATTGCATCATGGAGGAAGATGTACTGAGGCTATGCAAAGAGAGGTGGATGTGGTTGAACAGAGACTAAAGTGGACTGTTTGTTTGTTTGTTTGTTTGTTTGTTTGTTTGTTTGTGTCACATCTAGACAAACCTCAGTTTGCACCATGAAGCATCTTCGGTATCTCATTGACTGGACAAACCCAAAGATATCCACATTGTTCTCAGCCTCGATTCGCTTCAGCTGTGTGTGTATGGTGACGAATGTGCCAGTCCGACCGACACCAGCACTACAAAGGAATTGTCAAAGTTATGTATCTTTGTATCACAACCACATTGTTTACCCTCACAATAATACAGCTGGCAAGAATGATAGTCTACATGGACTACATTGTAGTCCATGTAGACTATCATTGTTGCCAGCTGTATTATTGTAAGTAGTTATGTACACCAGGCTTGCTGGCTAACTTCAGTTGTCCCTAGAGGCCCTAGCTATAGGTTAGCCAGTACAATAGGCTATCATGTGTAACTCTGACTTACTGATGGTAGCATGTAGCACTTACCTGCAGTGTACCACAATGGGGCCGGCATTGATTGGATTGGAGGAAGTCACCTTCCTCACAAACTGTAGCAATGGAGTGGGAGACTCGGGCACCCCGTGATCAGGCCAGACGGTGAAGTGAAACTGCCGAACGATCCTCTCCTCTTGGGAGCCCTCCCTTTGGAGGGAGAAGGTGCGGACAGTGTACTCTGCCAGGACTAGTACATCCTGAATGTGGACACGAATTGATCCATGTACTGCGTTCTTTTCATCTGGCCAGTACTTGTGACACTTCAGCTGGGGAAGGAAAGCAACCAACCAGAACCCTGAGTAACTTACGCCAAAGACTGAATATATACATGTTTCAAACACTGCTTTGGTGATAAAGCTTACCCTCCCCCTCTCTTCCAGATTTGTGAGCATGACGATGGTGGCAGACCCCTGCTCCCACACCATGCGCCAGAAATCAGGTATAGAAGCTGGAACTGGCCCTAAAGGTAAACCATTCAAACTTAGTTTACCGCAACTTCATACTAAACTCATACATGTATGTGCAGCTATCCATTTTTACATACCTTGGGTTGCAATGAAGGCATTAGGTTGTTTATAGCCCTGTATATACACATAATGAAATGTGGTATAAAAACAGGTACCTACTAGTTACATAGAACAGTACACTTACATCAAGGAAGTTGGCATTTATGTAATCGGAGCCAATGACACCAGGGATTTCATGCAGCTTCACACGAGATTTGTCATCTGGTGAAGAGAGAATATAAAAACTTCACTAGTCTCGTTCCCAGGCCCCCCCACTCCGCAATGCATTGACACTTAATCAGTATCGACTGATCTCCAATCGCTTGAATTTATTCTGGGAATGAGTTGACCAGAGACTGAACTACGCCTAGAGTACAACTACAGCCATGAAGCTGTTACACGGACTGATATTCCCTTATGTGGTTGATTGATGGTAATAAATTCCACCCCTTACACTTGAAACTGAAATTAATCACTGTAACTTACAAGCTGTGATGTTGTGATATCTGTTCTTGATCTGGTTCTCTGCTCGTAGTGTTGCTTCACACGTTGGAGCATGGTCAGGCTCCACAGCCTAAAACAGTACATTACACCAAATGGAGACCATTTTCAGTTTTGATATGCACAGGATCAGAATGCTACATAGTACATGGAGTGATTAGCAACTGTGACATGACCACTGCCACACCTGGAATTTTACATGTGACCACAGAGGTTTGTCAAATAAGTGAAATCATAGATAATATATAACCTTTGAATGTTAGTGTGTGATGTTCTTGCTGAGAGGGTGAGAGATAAAACCATGGGGAAAAATCTGGGATCCAGCTGGGGTTCAAATCCAATACTAGTCAGACGCTCTTACCATTAAGCCACTTGGACCCCTGTCGGAGGAGCGAAAGACAAGCTACATAAGCAGCATTGCCTAGAGGCCTCAGCCGAATTCTCACTCTCTCAGAGCTGCACTGAACTGGAACCCTGGCTGAACTTTGCAACCTTTAAAGGCCTAGTCGTGATACGTAGTCCTCCTAGCAGTCCTAGTAGCCATATAACCAAGGCTAGTGGTGAAATTCAAAGACTTGATGTTTTTTTTTACTGTAAACAACAGTAGGCGTCATGAATAATGATGTTTTTGCTGAGAGAGTGAGAAAGTTCAGTGCAGCTCTGAGAGAGTGGGAATCGGTTGGAATTCGCCTGAGGCAATGCTGCTTATGTAGCTTGTCTTCCACTCATCTGCCAGGGGTCCAAGTGGCTTAATGGCAAGAGCGTGGCTCTTGACCCAGTTGAAGGTGCGTGCTTATGGGAGTGATCTCATATGGCAGAAATGATTCTTGAGCTTACCCCATATTCTTCTGTAAATAGGTAGTCATCGTTGGCATGCATATACTTCACATGGGCTGCAAAGTCTCGTACAGGAACTGGCTGTAAGGTGCCAACTGTAGGGGAACAATGGCACCATGTTGAGTTCAGTACTCTCGAAACTAGTCCATGGTGAGGCCTGTACACCCATGGAAGTGTATTCAGCTGAGAGGTTATTCCTGAAGACCACAGCAATCTCAAAGCATCCCTCCAAAACATTGTGGTGTGCACAGGGTTAACTTAACTTTTAACTTCCTAAAGTTGTTGCTAAAATAATAGTTACACAAGTACATTGCATATCTTGTACACATATACGTACCATGGATCTCTTTAGTAAGAGGATTGGGGATTACACGCATATTTCCTTGGTCGATATCTCCCAAAGCAACTTCACCACTAATCGTCTCCTTGAATGGCCACTGTCCGGGTGCAAAACTGCCTTTTTGTTTTCTATAGAAATGTAGGAGACAAGTAAAATCACAGTGCAACATATTGTACTTCTAAAATTTCTCCTTATGGGAACAGAATGGGTACATGTGAGATGTAGACATCCTTGCTTCCAGGCCATTGATGAACTTATTCTGAGAATATGGCTAGTAAATACTTGGTTATAGATCAAGGTAATTCCTGCGTACCTTCGCAAATGCAGGATCACTACCACCATCACTATCACAATAACTGTGACGATTATTATTATGATGATGCCAATTCCCAGACCAGCAGGACTGTATGGAAGGGCTACAGTTTGGAAGAGGGTGGAAGAGATATGGTAATATCAAGGTGAATTCTGCCAGTGCAATGCATGAAGTCATACATACCTGTCCTGATCATCACATAATCTGAGTATGCTCTGTGTGGCTATACATGAAAGAAGAAATGTGTACATGTACATATATTAATTTTAGGTCTCATTCCCAGGTTTCCCCTGCTTCCTAATTGGAAGCGGGGAGAGCCATAGAGTGAAGGTACATCAATATTAAAATTACCTCGCCGCCTGTGTCAGACTCAATGTCAATTCTGACAAAGATTGAGTAATCAGTATCAGGGTTCAGCTCAGTGTTTGTGTACACCACTGTGTCAGCCACAGTTGTGGAGCCATCTCCCAGAGTGTAGGAATTGGGAACCCTGGAAATATTCCCCCTTGCCCAGGCTGCAGCAATGTAGTAGGAGGCATCACGTGTGTAGGGCCCAGCATCATTGTACACAGCCTGGATTGCTGATGGAGTTTCACTGCGGACAACAACTACAGCATAGAAGCTGTTGAAAGTAGAAAATTGATCAAAGTATTGAGCTTTGCAAACAAAACAAAACTCTCAACTTACATCACAAGGCCTGTTTCCACTTGGCCTGGGTCCGGAAGAAGAATAGTGATCATGTTGGAGGAGGGCTCTTGAGTTGGGCCAGGTGGAGCCATTACAACCTGAGTAGTACTGTTTGTTCGTTGCAGTATCTCCACATCAACATCTCCACCCAGATTATCTCGGCCAATGGCACGGACATGGATAGTGTAGTTTGTATAAGGTGTCAGGCCAGTAATTTCATAGTTAGTAGCATTCATGACCATCCTTTCTGTGTAGTTGCTATCACTCATGATGTTGGGAGGCTGTTGTGGGGTATCTGATGCTCTGTAGAAGAGGTCATAGTACAATATAGGTCCATTGGGATAGAGTGGAAGATCCCAGGACACTCGGATGGACTGGTTACTGGTAGCAACTGCTGTTAGGTTAGTCACTGCAGTAGGTTCTGTAGATATTCAGGAAAAAAACACATTAATGGCCGGCCATATATGCTCCATTAGTTTTCATGTGTGATGTCAAACTTACCAATTGCTAGAGATCTGTGTGTTGTCATTTCACTGGGTCCTGGCACACCACGTTTGATGTTGAATGCATAAACTGTCACCTGGTAGTTTGCATAAGGAAGTCCACTTGGAACCACATACTCTTGCTGACTTCCATCAACCATCACTGAACTTGGTGGTGTATTCTGCCTTCTCTGCTGAGGGTAGGGTAGTGTTTGATCAGCAGAGTACATGAGCATGTAGTTGAAGGATCCGTTACGCAGAGATGGGGGAGTCCACGTGATTTGGATAGTTACAGTATTGTTGTTGTATGTGTTTCTTGATGAGGTGATTGCAAGATTGGTGACTGCCTGGGGAGCTGTTGAGGAAGTGTATGCAGTCATATAAAATACTAAAAGCAAACTTCAAGACGGTCTTACCATCTTCATCTGTTTGATTCACTGTGCTGGACAGAGGCCCACAACCTACACTCGTGAATGCACAGACAGTTATGTTGTAGTTGGTATTAGGAGTCAGGTCTGTGATAACAAGCTGCGTGTCCTCTGCAGTTAGGTTGTATGGGCTTCCAGGCATGCCTTGTTCTCCAGGAGGATCAAGTGGACCTGGTAAAGGGTCGTGTGTAACCTGGTGTTGAAGCATATGCAGTATTATTACAAGAAATCCTGTCAGTGCCTTGTTTACGTAGCTCTGCCAACTTACAGTGTATCCTCTTCTAATACCGTAGTCACAGAGAGGGTGCTGCCAGGTGACCTCAAGTGCAGTTGAGTTGAGGTACATGACAGTTAGTCCACGAGGCTCAGTTGGAACTAGATGTAGCAAATTATTAAATACATGTTGAAGCCATTTGAGGTACAGTTGTAGCTGTACTGTAGTAATCATACCATCTTCAGGTGTTGTAAAATTCCTTGAACTTGAAAATGGCCCAGGACCCACTGCAGTTTCAGCTTGAACCCGGAATTGATACACAGTGTGAGGAGCTAAATGGAGTAACCATGTATGCACAATGACAGTCAGATGAGAGTTAGACACATGTATTGTATGCATACTCACTGAGCTCTGTCAGTGTGGCTGTAATCAGTGTTCCATCAACAGTCATATTGCGACTGACATTCATCTGTCCTCCCAGAATACATTCATTCCTGACTCCATCAGTCTGCCTCCTGCGGCGGCCCATGTCTTGTGGTGGCATGCTGGAGACTGCTACATAGTTGACAATATAGCGGATGACCACTCCGTTAGGATCTGTTGGGGGGTTCCACCTGACTATCACTGAGAAAGGACTCAGGACACCCCCCTCGTCCACTGGTGGTGGTCTAGGTACTTCACCAGGTTCTGAGTAGGAATAATCAACAGTTACTTGTTTGGTAACATGTGCACATGTACACACACAATATATATTATAACTAACCATCTTGGTCAGTGATGACAATGATGGGAGTGCTGTAAGGCCCCTCACCCACAGTCACTGCTGTAACTTCAATACTGTAGTTAGTAAACTCCTCTAGATTTTCTATGATATAGGATAACTGTTGCTCTGGAATCAACTCAGTTGTGGTAGTGATGTTCATATCCATAGCAACACCATATCGAATCCTGAATCCTCTGAGGATGCCATACAATAGCTCCTCCCTGGGTCGATCCCACTCCACAAGAATACTGGTTGAGGAGTTACTCTGCCCACGAACATTCCTAGGAGGCTCTCCTGGAACTGAGTACAAAACAGTAGCAACATAAAATTATGAACTTGCTAGATAGTTGAGTACATACTTTTGCAAACTCACCATTTTCACTGGTAGTCTCCACCTCCGTAGAGGATGGTCCTGTACCAATGGTGAAAGCTGCAACTGACACACTATAGGTGGTGAAATTGTTCAGACCCCTCAGGACAGTGCTGAGAATATCTCCTGAAACATTTGTAGATGTTATATTTTCTGTCTGATTGACAATGTAGTATTCAAGGATGTAGTATCGAAGTACTCCATTGATGTCAATCTCATTGGGCCTCTCCCATGAGACATTCAGTTCATTGGCGCTGATGTTTACTACTGTGAGGTTGCCAGGAGCAGCAGCAGGAGCTGAAATATAACAAAGAAACATGACCCATTTAATGTGGATACTTTTGATATTGATTACATATACTTTATCTTACTCCACTCACCATCCTCCAGAGTCCTGTTCACCCTGGCAACACTGAATGGTCCAGGACCCTCACTGGTGTATGCTCTCACTCTGATGGTGTACTCTACATACTCCTCCAACCCTCCTAGCTCCACCACCAGCACTGAACCATTGGTAGTGGTGGGTCTAGTGGAGGGGACCTCATCAAATGTACTCTGGTTGACCTCTACCTCATACTGAGTGATGATTCCATTCCTTGATATCTCTGGTACTGGGTCCCATGTCACCAAGATGGCAGTGGAGGAACGGGTGAGGGCTTGCACATTGTCTGGAGGGGCATTTGGTGCTAGAGAGGTGGAGGAAACAGAACACATCACAACACTTAGATCTTTGCATGAGTCTAACAATAAACTAGCTAACCGTTTTGAAAGGTCCGATTGTCCACACCAGGACTGAATGGTCCAGGGCCAACAATGGTATAGGCCCTGACAGTGATGTTGTATTCAACGTACTCCTGAAGTCCTCCCAGTACTATTGAAGTGTTGCTTGTGTTCATGGCCATAGTCATCAGTTGCCCACCAAATGTCATCACTGGCTCATACTGAACCTCATAGAGGATGATGATCCCATTCTGGTCCACTGGTGGAACCACATCCCAGCTGACCAGAATCTCCGTAGAAGAGATGGCAGTGGGTTCGACATTCTGGGGATAGCCGGATGGAGCTGGAAAGAAATAAGGTAAGACGTAGTGACACAACACAGTAACTGTTATATTCAACAACATGGTAATTGCTGATACCCAAGTAGCAGTGCATGTGCCTACTTACCATCCTCAAAGGTCCGATTGTCCACACCAGGACTGAATGGTCCAGGACCAACACTGGTATAGGCTCTGACAGTGATGTTGTATTCAACGTACTCCTGTAGTCCTCCCAGTACTATTGAAGTGTTGCTTGTGTTCATGGCCATAGTCATCAGTTGCCCATCAAATGTCATCAGTGTTTCATACTGAACCTCATAGAGGACAATGATCCCATTCTGGTCCACTGCTGGAACCTCATCCCAGCTGACCAGAATCTCAGTGGAAGAGATGGTAGTGGGTTCAACATTCTGTGGATAGCCAGATGGAGCTGGAAAGAAATAAGGTAAGGAAATATATGTAACAAAACCAGTAGAATCTGATGTGCTAATTGCTGTAATCCAAGTAGCAGTGTGCCTACTTACCATCCTCAAAGGTCCGATTGTTCACAGCAGGACTGAATGGTCCAGGGCCAACACTGGTATAGGCTCTGACGGAGATGTTGTATTCAACGTACTCCTGTAGTCCTCCCAGTACTATTGAAGTGTTGCTTGTGTTCATGGTCATAGTCATCAGTTGCCCACCAAATGTCATCACTGGCTCATACTGAACCTCATAGAGGATGATGATCCCATTCTGCTCTATTGCTGGCACCTCATCCCAGCTGACCAGAATCTCAGTAGAAGAGATGGTAGTGGGTTCGACATTCTGGGGATAGCCGGATGGAGCTGGAAAGAAAAAAGGTAAGACGTAGTGACACAACACAGTAACTGTTATATTCAACAACACCTGTAGATCTGGTAATTGCTGTAGCAGTGCATGTGCCTACTTACCATCCTCAAAGGTCCGATTGTTCACACCAGGACTGAATGGTCCACGGCCAACACTGGTATAGGCTCTGACAGTGATGTTGTATTCAACGTACTCCTGAAGTCCTCCTAGTACTATTGATGTGTTGCTTGTGTTCATGACCATAGTCATCAGTTGCCCACCAAATGTCATCAGTGGTTCATACTGAACCTCATAGAGGATGATGATCCCATTCTGATCAATTGCTGGCACCTCATCCCAGCTGACCAGAATCTCCGTAGAAGAGATGGCAGTGGGTTCAACATTCTGTGGATAGCCGGATGGAGCTGGAAAGAAATAAGGTAAGAGGTAGTGACACAACACAGTAATATTCAACAACACCTGCATATACATCTGGTAATTGCTGATCCCCGAGTAGCAGTGCATGTGCCTACTTACCATCCTCAAAGGTCTGATTGTCCACAGTAGGACTGAATGGTCCAGGGCCAACACTGGTGAAGGCTCTGACGGAGATGTTGTATTCAACGTACTCCTGTAGTCCTCCTAGTACTATTGATGTGTTGCTTGTGTTCACGGTCATAGTCATCAGTTGCCCACCAAATGTCATCAGTGGCTCATACTGAACCTCATAGAGGATAATGATCCCATTCTGGTCTGCTGGTGGAACCACATCCCAGCTGACCAGAATCTCCGTAGAAGAGATGGCAGTGGGTTCGACATTCTGTGGATAGCCGGATGGAGCTGGAAAGAAATAAGGTAGGAGGTAGTGACACAACACAGTAATATTCAACAACACCTGTAGATCTGGTAATTGCTGATACCCAAGTAGCAGTGCATGTGCCTACTTACCATCCTCAAAGGTCTGATTGTCCACAGTAGGACTGAATGGTCCAGGGCCAACACTGGTGAAGGCTCTGACGGAGATGTTGTATTCAACGTACTCCTGTAGTCCTCCTAGTACTATTGATGTGTTGCTTGTGTTCACGGTCATAGTCATCAGTTGCCCACCAAATGTCATCAGTGGCTCATACTGAACCTCATAGAGGATAATGATCCCATTCTGGTCCACTGGTGGAATCACATCCCAGCTGACCAGAATCTCCGTAGAAGAGATGGCAGTGGGTTCGACATTCTGGGGATAGCCGGATGGAGCTGGAAAGAAATAAGGTAGGAGGTAGTGACACAACACAACACAGTAATATTCAACAACACCTGTAGATCTGGTAATTGCTGATCCCCGAGTAGCAGTGCATGTGCCTACTTACCATCCTCAAAGGTCCGATTGTCCACAGTAGGACTGAATGGTCCAGGGCCAACACTGGTGAAGGCTCTGACGGAGATGTTGTATTCAACGTACTCCTGTAGTCCTCCTAGTACTATTGATGTGTTGCTTGTGTTCACGGTCATAGTCATCAGTTGCCCACCAAATGTCATCAGTGGCTCATACTGAACCTCATAGAGGATAATGATCCCATTCTGGTCTGCTGGTGGAACCACATCCCAGCTGACCAGAATCTCCGTAGAAGAGATGGCAGTGGGTTCGACATTCTGTGGATAGCCGGATGGAGCTGGAAAGAAATAAGGTAGGAGGTAGTGACACAACACAGTAATATTCAACAACACCTGTAGATCTGGTAATTGCTGATACCCAAGTAGCAGTGCATGTGCCTACTTACCATCCTCAAAGGTCTGATTGTCCACAGTAGGACTGAATGGTCCAGGGCCAACACTGGTGAAGGCTCTGACGGAGATGTTGTATTCAACGTACTCCTGTAGTCCTCCTAGTACTATTGATGTGTTGCTTGTGTTCACGGTCATAGTCATCAGTTGCCCACCAAATGTCATCAGTGGCTCATACTGAACCTCATAGAGGATAATGATCCCATTCTGGTCCACTGGTGGAATCACATCCCAGCTGACCAGAATCTCCGTAGAAGAGATGGCAGTGGGTTCGACATTCTGGGGATAGCCGGATGGAGCTGGAAAGAAATAAGGTAGGAGGTAGTGACACAACACAACACAGTAATATTCAACAACACCTGTAGATCTGGTAATTGCTGATCCCCGAGTAGCAGTGCATGTGCCTACTTACCATCCTCAAAGGTCCGATTGTTCACACCAGGACTGAATGGTCCAGGGCCGACACTGGTATAGGCTCTGACGGAGATGTTGTATTCAACGTACTCCTGTAGTCCTCCCAGTACTATTGATGTGTTGCTTGTGTTCATGGTCATAGTGATCAGTTGCCCATCAAATGTCATCAGTGGCTCATACTGAACCTCATAGAGGATAATGATCCCATTCTGCTCTATTGCTGGCACCTCATCCCAGCTGACCAGAATCTCCGTAGAAGAGATGGTAGTGGGTTCAACATTCTGTGGATAGCCAGATGGAGCTGGAAAGGAATGAGGTAAGGAAATATATGTAACAAAACCAGTAGAATCTGATGTGCTAATTGCTGTAATCCAAGTAGCAGTGCGCCTACTTACCATCCTCAAAGGTCCGATTGTTCACACCAGGACTGAATGGTCCAGGGCCGACACTGGTATAGGCTCTAACGGAGATGTTGTATTCAACGTACTCCTGTAGTCCTCCCAGTACTATTGATGTGTTGCTTGTGCTCATGGCCATAGTCATCAGTTGCCCAAATGTCATCAGTGGCTCATACTGAACCTCATAGAGGATGATGATCCCATTCTGGTCCACTGGTGGAATCACATCCCAGCTGACCAGAATCTCCGTAGAAGAGATGGCAGTGGGTTCGACATTCTGGGGATAGCCGGATGGAGCTGGAAAGAAATAAGGTAGGAGGTAGTGACACAACACAACACAGTAATATTCAACAACACCTGTAGATCTGGTAATTGCTGATCCCCGAGTAGCAGTGCATGTGCCTACTTACCATCCTCAAAGGTCCGATTGTTCACACCAGGACTGAATGGTCCAGGGCCGACACTGGTATAGGCTCTGACGGAGATGTTGTATTCAACGTACTCCTGTAGTCCTCCCAGTACTATTGATGTGTTGCTTGTGTTCATGGTCATAGTCATCAGTTGCCCATCAAATGTCATCAGTGGCTCATACTGAACCTCATAGAGGATAATGATCCCATTCTGCTCTATTGCTGGCACCTCATCCCAGCTGACCAGAATCTCCGTAGAAGAGATGGTAGTGGGTTCAACATTCTGGGGATAGCCAGATGGAGCTGGAAAGGAATGAGGTAAGGAAATATATGTAACAAAACCAGTAGAATCTGATGTGCTAATTGCTGTAATCCAAGTAGCAGTGCGCCTACTTACCATCCTCAAAGGTCCGATTGTTCACACCAGGACTGAATGGTCCAGGGCCGACACTGGTATAGGCTCTGACGGAGATGTTGTATTCAACGTACTCCTGTAGTCCTCCCAGTACTATTGATGTGTTGCTTGTGCTCATGGCCATAGTCATCAGTTGCCCAAATGTCATCAGTGGCTCATACTGAACCTCATAGAGGATAATGATCCCATTCTGGTCCACTGGTGGAATCACATCCCAGCTGACCAGAATCTCCGTAGAAGAGATGGCAGTGGGTTCGACATTCTGGGGATAGCCGGATGGAGCTGGAAAGAAATAAGGTAGGAGGTAGTGACACAACACAACACAGTAATATTCAACAACACCTGTAGATCTGGTAATTGCTGATCCCCGAGTAGCAGTGCATGTGCCTACTTACCATCCTCAAAGGTCCGATTGTTCACACCAGGACTGAATGGTCCAGGGCCGACACTGGTATAGGCTCTGACGGAGATGTTGTATTCAACGTACTCCTGTAGTCCTCCCAGTACTATTGATGTGTTGCTTGTGTTCATGGTCATAGTCATCAGTTGCCCATCAAATGTCATCAGTGGCTCATACTGAACCTCATAGAGGATAATGATCCCATTCTGCTCTATTGCTGGCACCTCATCCCAGCTGACCAGAATCTCCGTAGAAGAGATGGTAGTGGGTTCAACATTCTGGGGATAGCCGGATGGAGCTGGAAAGGAATGAGGTAAGGAAATATATGTAACAAAACCAGTAGAATCTGATGTGCTAATTGCTGTAATCCAAGTAGCAGTGCGCCTACTTACCATCCTCAAAGGTCCGATTGTTCACACCAGGACTGAATGGTCCAGGGCCGACACTGGTATAGGCTCTGACGGAGATGTTGTATTCAACGTACTCCTGTAGTCCTCCCAGTACTATTGATGTGTTGCTTGTGCTCATGGCCATAGTCATCAGTTGCCCAAATGTCATCAGTGGCTCATACTGAACCTCATATAGGATGATGATCCCATTCTGGTCAATTGCTGGAACCACATCCCAGCTGACCAGAATCTCAGTAGAAGAGACTGTGGTTGCTGTAACATCTTGTGGAAAGCTTGAAGGAACTAGTGGAAAATGTTGACAAATCATAACCGAGTGTGTGACAAAAGCGGCTACAATGCTCACTTACTATCTTGAAATGTTTGATTGTTCACAACAGGGCTGAAGGGTCCAGCACCAACACCAGTATAAGCTCTAACAGCAATGGAGTACTCAACAAAGGCTTCCAAGTTTTGTAGTGAGAGCATCAATACAGGACCGTCAGTCATTGTATAGTTAATTGATGGGATTTCGTCAAATGATGATTGGTTGGATTGGACCTCGTAGTGATCAATCACTCCTCTCCGCTCCATCTCTGGAACGGGATCCCACGTCACTAAAATTTCGATGGCAGATATTGTTAAAGCTTGAACATTTTGAGGGTAGCCAGAAGGAACTGGAAAAGGAATAAACATTGACTCACTTGAGCTGAAAGGACTAAGGTTATTGACTAACATACCTTCTTCTAGTGTTCTAATGGGAGCTATGTTGCTAGGGGTACTGTCGCCAATCTCATTGAAGGCCACAACAGTAAAGTTGTAGGTGACACCAGGGTGGAGTTCAGTAATGTCAGCCATCCTGACTGTACTGTTGACAACTTGCATACTACCACTAAGGAAAGTAGGCTGCTGGTACATGATCCTGTACCCCATGATGGGAGCATTGTTGCTGTGGGGCTCATCCCACACTAGACTGATGCTACGAGAAGTGATGTTAACTGATCTGACATTCTGAGGCTGTTCCGGACGATCTGGAGCAATAAACAATGGCATTTATGGAATGTGGTAAGTCTTATTCATAAGTCACTTAGTAAATTCATAATATTCTGCATCATTGAAGTAGACTCACCTTGTATGAGCACATTCACAGGCCCACTCGATACAGTCTGAAATTCTGGACTCGATGCATTACAAGTATACGTTCCTGAATCAGTTGCCACTGTTATTGAAACACTGAGTACACTTAATGAAACCCTGGAGCTACTTTGTGGTACGATTGTGATCCGGCTACTCTCATTTACAGCTGTCCCATTGTGAAACCACAAGATGGACGGTACAGGATAACCGGTTGCATTGCACATCAGCGTGAAATTTTCAGAAGTAGTCACATTCAAGTCAGTTGAGGTGTTCAGAATGAGAGGAGCAACTATGATCAAGATGAGAGATAACGATAAAGGTAATAGGAAACATTACCAAAATAGACATAACAAACCATTCAAAGTGACAACAGTGGTGTCATTGCCAGCGTCATTCTCCACAAGGCACTGATAATCACTGCCAACAAAGGCATCCTCAACTGCTATCTGAAGCACTGGTTCACTTGCAACAGCTGCACCATCAGATGTGTTAAACCATGTGAAGTTGTTTCCTGGTCCTCCCAGAGCAGAACAGGTGAAATTTACTACCGTGTTCCTTTCTGCGTTGATGACTTGGGGCGTGGCCTCAATGCTGCCCTCAGGAGAAACTGTATAAAATGGTGGACACAAGTGAACTTTATACAAAGCATCACAGATGTGATGCACATTGGGAACATACCTGTTAGTACAGCTTGGTCCGATGTATTACTCCTGCTTGTCCCGGGCAGACTGGTCACACAGCGATAGCTTCCCTCGTCTCCAAACACTGCTGGTGTAAACTGAAGCACAGAACTATTACCTACAGTATCAAAGCTGTCAGTTTCCTCGTTATATTTTTCCCATGTGTATTCAGGATTTGGGAAACTTTCAGCTGCACAAGTGAAGTTCACTACTGTTCCATTTCTGGTCAGTATGTCAGTTGGTTGTGTGGCTATGATGGGCTCAACATACAGCAGAGCTGTAGTACTGCCGTTACCTGCAGCGTTGCTTACCACACAAGTATAGTTCCCCCCATTCATAGCAGTGATGTTACTAACGATCAGAGTGGTATCGATTTCATTCATCAAATCTTCTCCATTCTTCCGCCACTGATAAGTATTGTCAGGACCACCTTGTGCAGAGCAGGTGAATGTAACAGTTCCTCCAACATCAGCTATCACCATCTCGGGTGAAACAGCTACACTGCCCTCAGGAGACACTGCAACATGAACACATCATGCATAACAGCAAGGATGTACGTAAAATAGTACATTTTGCTACATACCAGTTAGTACAGCCAGTTGTGATGTAGCATTCCTGCTTGTCCCTGGTAGACTGGCGACACAACGATAGCTGCCCTCGTCTCCAAACACTGCTGGTGTAAACTGAAGCACAGAACCACTGCTCACAGCATCAAAACTGCTACTTTCCTCGTTATATTCTTCCCATGTGTATTCAGGATTTGGGAAACTTTCAGCTGCACAAGTGAAGTTCACTACTGTTCCATTTCTGGTCAGTATGTCAGTTGGTTGTGTGACTATGATGGGCTCAACATACAGCAGAGCTGTAGTACTGCCGTTACCTGCAGCGTTGCTTACCACACATGTATAGTTCCCCCCATTCATAGCAGTGATGTTACTGATGATCAGAGTAGTGTCAGTTTCATTCATCAAATCTTCTCCATTCTTCCGCCACTGGTAAGTATTGTTAGGACCACCTTGTGCAGAGCAGGTGAATGTAACAGTTCCTCCAACATCAGCTATCACCATCTCGGGTGAAACAGCTACACTGCCCTCAGGAGACACTGCAACATGAACACATCATGCATAACAGCAAGGATGTACGTAAAATAGTACATTTTGCTACATACCAGTTAGTACAGCCAGTTGTGATGTAGCATTCCTGCTTGTCCCTGGTAGACTGGCGACACAACGATAGCTGCCCTCGTCTCCAAACACTGCTGGTGTAAACTGAAGCACAGAACCACTGCTCACAGCATCAAAACTGCTACTTTCCTCGTTATATTCTTCCCATGTGTATTCAGGATTTGGGAAACTTTCAGCTGCACAAGTGAAGTTCACTACTGTTCCATTTCTGGTCAGTATGTCAGTTGGTTGTGTGACTATGATGGGCTCAACATACAGCAGAGCTGTAGCACTGTCGTTACCTGCAGCGTTGCTCACCACACAGGTATAGCTCCCCCCATTCATAGCAGTGATGTTACTGATGATCAGAGTAGTGTCAGTTTCATCCATCAAATCACTTCCATTCTTCCGCCACTGGTAAGTATTGTTAGGACCACCTTGTGCAGAGCAGTTGAATGTAACAGTTCCTCCAACGTCTGCTATCACCATCTCGGGTGAAACGGCTACACTACCCTCAGGAGACACTGCAACATGAATAGATTCAACACATCATGCATAACAGCAAGGAAGTATGTAAAATAGTACATTTTGCTACATACGCTGCAAAAACAAGGTGGTTGTTTTAACCTCAGAGTGGTTACCATGGTTGCAGACAAGCTGAAGAGACGGTGGTTATGTTAGGTTTGCTTAGGTATGGAAGACTATTTGCATATGGCAACTCAATAGGCAGCTGCCCAGTTCATGGTAGGTGTTGCCAGGCCCGCCCTGTGCTGTGCAGTTGAATGTTGCATTGTTTCCTCTTTCAAACACCATGTTTAATGGAGACACAGAAACACTACCCTCAGGAGACACTAAGGGAAGAAGTTTCACGGCATGGAATGTAAAAAATGTAGTTAGGTAAGTGGATTAAATTGGGTGTAGTGGAGTAAGCATGCTGCCTACCTGTCACTGTAATGGGATCAGATGCCACTCCTAGTGCCACACAACGATAGCAACCTTCATCTCCAAACACGACAGGAGCAAACTCAAATATGCTGCCATTTTCTACAAGCTGATACTGTTCTAACTCCCCATCTCCACTAAGAGTCTGACCAGAACCACTCAGAAGCCTGTCTCCACTAAGAGTCTGGCCAGAGCTACTAGATCCACTAATGTTCAGGCCAGAACCACTCAGAAGCCTGTCTCCACTAAGAGTCTGGCTAGAACCGTTCAGACCCCCAGCTCCACTTGCAGAGTCCATATTGATATTGGGACAATTCACTCTTCCATTGAGATTTTCCCAGTGAATTGATGTATCTGATACTCCATTATCAGTGTTACATCGCAGTGATGCGTTAGACCCGTTCTGTATCAGTAGTTCCGCAGGTTCGTTGCAGGAAATAAGCGGTACGTGGTACAGTACGACTTACCAGACACTCCCCCTTTTCGGGCGGTTATGACGTACAACAAACTTATTGTTGAGATAGACAAACAAAAGGCATGCTGCACCCATGGTATATGGGTTTTCATGCAAGTCTCTAGAACTACATACGTACACAATGCAGAACAATGAGAAAAAATAAAAGAGATACTGACGCTGAAAAAATTACACGTGCCGATGTGGTACATGTATTAACGTACCTTGCCCACGAACAACCCATGAGAGGCTGGTAAGCAGAAAAACAACTAGCAGAGCTGTCGATCTCATTGTGATAGCTAGCTTTGTCATGTTTGTCGTAGGAGTGCTCACATCGTAAACTTGAGTATGCACCTAGACACGCCCCCACGAGATATTCAAAGTTCAAAGGTCAAAGATGTGCGCCTAACTAAGCCTGAATGCGCCTATCAATGTAAGTGCAGAGAATCTTAGCTACAGAGAACTGTAGCTACTTAGATAATGTGGTTTAAGTTTAAATGTGTCAATATACTCTGGAATGGTCTTATAACAAATTATTTCTGGAATTGAGAATGAGCAAGAAGAAGTGATATGATGTGGTGTAGCTATATACCACGAGTGAGCAACTGCGTAATTCACTTACCACAGTCTGGACCATGTTGGTACGCTGGAGGCGCAGACTTCGGACAGTGTTGAAGACATCCACTACCCCCTCTGTTTTGAGCTGCTCCAGTAGTATGCTGACAGCAACGAATGTCCCAGTCCTCCCACATCCACTACTTATATCAACACAAAAGCAGTAACAAAGGAAAACCTCATGTTGCTAGGTTATGCATTTAGGTATGCATTCAGCAGTCCATAGTTACACTTGGGCAGAGCACATTAGTCATGGTAGGGTGCCACGCCTAGTTTATTCCATTTATAGAAATGCATTAAAATAGCAATGCTTATATAGTACACATAAGTTCCAAAACATTAATTTCTGATGAAACTTGTGAACACTTGCATACCAGTTAGATCTGTACAACTAACACTATTACACTGCAGACATAACCCAATCGACAATCTTTGTGTCCATAAATTTATGGTACACCTAGCTAAGTTCCAAAACATTAATTTCTGATGAAACTCATGGACGCTTGCATACCAGTTAGATCTGTACAACTAACACTATTACACTGCGGACATAACCCAATCAAAAATCTTCCAGATAGATATATACTGTGTCCATATAAGTATACTGACACACATAGCTAGTCTGCTACATAACACAGCAACTATATAGTCGCAGAACTTTACTATATAATTATTACTAGTTGCTATGCCTAATAAAGTACAATACTTTTCCAAAGGTAGAGATGACAAGTTGTGGCTCAGACTACACACTGTGCTTCTGCAATGCACCATGACAGGTAAATTTATCTATGCTTATATTGTTGCCCTGGCAACCACTCCATTGTGGTCAGACAGTTACCTAATTCCATGCGTTGCATGCAGCTGTGCAATGACCCAAAGCTGTGTTTCTCAGGCCAGCCTGTTGACTATCCATTTATTGACCATCCACCTGGAATGCCCTACAAGGGTTATTTTGCCATTTCTGCTATAAATCACATTTCTCAGGCCAGCCTACTGACTGTGCATTCATTGAAAACTCATTGGTCCATGCATCATCCACTGAAATGCAGCTTGTTTCGTATTCGATGATTCTGAAAAGGTTCTGCATTTGACTATATAACATACATGTGTTGTGGGTGGTTGTCTTTGTGTTATGTGTATATATGAAGGGCTAGCTTATGTGCACCAATTGGTTAACCTTCTAACTCATATAGTGTTGTCAAGTGTGCATGTGCAAGCATGCAAAAAGAATAGGGGAAGAGGTTACTAAGATTGAGGTACCCTTGTTCCCACTCCCTTCTCATACTATCTGGAAGAGCCTGGGAATGAGGTTAAGATTGAAGCGCATGCACTATAGCTAGGCTACACATAGTCATGCTGCAGCAACTGTGGTGGTTGCTAGCTAGCGGGTGTACAGTGGATGTTGATCACCATGAGTAGCCAACAGTAGACTACCATGTTTACTTTTATTGGGTCTTCGAGTGTTACTCTCTGTTTCTGTTTTCCATTCAAAAATAAGTATATACAATTATCAATTGTTAACAAGTGTACACAGCCAATAGCTTCAATTTCCAGGCCATACCCTGATCTACATCTGCATATATTACACGCACAAGTATTAACTAGAATGGGAATACTGATATTGCAAAAAGTCCCCCCAAAATTTAGTTTAATATTATGCATTGCTGTCATGTAGTAGTAGATTGTTCATAATCGGGGAAAACAGGCTGATCATAAGGCTCAGGGTGATCTTCAGGATGAAATGGTATGTATTCATAAGTATGATCATCATTCAGATTGCTGACATCCTGCAGACGCTGATTGGTCTCTCCATATGCTGGACAATCCATCATTCTCACAGCAGACTCGTTCGTCCTGATAAATCTTGAGTTGTCACTTCTGTGGATTAAGTATGAAGTTATATTCAGCACTTTGTACATTGCATGCTACAATGCAAGTGGGCAAGCTTTCTTCTAGCTATCTGGTTATAAGACTAGTAAACAACAAAACCTGAGGCAGTGGAAAGAACTTATGTACATGTGTGAACTATAGCTCTTTATTTACCTTTTATTCAGATCCCTTAACTCATATGATGTTCTCCGCCTTCTTACAACCACTACAATCACAACTGCTATGACTGTTATGGCAATAACACAAACACCTGCAACCACTCCACCAACAATAGCTGACACATCTGTGACAGATGCACACTCGGGATCACTGAACGAAGAAATGTGAACTGGGCACATGGGGTCGATGTCCAGAATCAACCCCAGTACAGTTATCGAGACGCCACTGGATGTCCACTGATGGATATAGTTAGTTAGTGTGGATGCATTTGTGGTCACAGTGCCATTCAGCTTGGAGCGAAAGATGACCTGGTTGAGCTGGTTGCTGCATTGAAGCCCACTGACAGTATGGTCAATATGTCCTGCTGTAAACCCACACCGGCAGAGCTGTTAGTTCTGTCTACCACAGCATTGACAATCTGGTCTCTCTTTTCCTCTATCCTATCTCTCTACAAAAGGTGATTGATGGCATACATGAACAGACAGAGTAACTACAGCTTTAATACAGTGTTTAATTTTATTATAGTATAGCCACTTACCACCCACTCCATACAGTTGAAGTCACCAGCCAACCGGAGTTGGAAAAATGATGTTGAATGTAAATTTTCTACAATAGTAGACACATACAATAAGCAACTACACAAGCAGTTACCACCATGCACACTTGCATAATATAGCATAACACTGCAATAACTCACAGGTGAGTACTGATCACCAGACTGTTATGAGTAATTACTACACTGTTATGCAGGATCACTTTTACCTGTATCCTGGGTAGTACTGTTTGTTCGCTGCAGTATCTCCACCTCAACATCTCCACCCAGATTATTCTCGCCAATGGCACGAACATGGATAGTATAGTTTGTATAAGGTGTCAGGCCAGTAATTTCATAGTTAGTAGCATTCATGACCATCCTTTCTGTATAGCTGCTATCACTCATGATGTTGGGAGGCTGTTGTGGGGTATCTGATGCTCTGTAGAAGAGGTTATAGTACAATATAGGTCCGTTGGGATAGAGTGGAAGATCCCAGGACACTCGGATAGACTGGTTACTGGTAGCAACTGCCATCAGGTTAGTCACAGCAGTAGGCTCTGTAGATATTCAGGAAAAAGAGAACATTTATATGTGTTTAAAATTTGTTTGTGTGTAATGCCAAACTCACCAATTGCTAGAGACCTGTGTCTAGTCATTTCACTGGGTCCGGGCACACCACGTTTGATGTTGAATGCATAAACTGTCACCTGGTAGTTAGCGTAAGGAAGTCCACTTGGAACTACATACCCTTGCTGACTTCCATCAACCATTACTGGACCTAGTGTTGCACTCTGCCTTCTCTGCTGAGGGTAGGGTAGTGTTTGGTCAGCAGAGTACATGAGCATATAGTTGAAGGACCCATTGCGCAGAGATGGGGGAGTCCACGTGATTCGGACAGTTACAGTATTGTTGTTGTTTGTGTTTCTTAATGAGGTGATTGCGAGATTGGTGACTGCCTGGGGAGCTGTTCAGAAAGTGTATGCAGTCATATAAAATACCAAATTCAAACTTCAAGACACTCTTACCATCTTCATCTGTTTGATTCACTCTGCTGGACAGAGGCCCACAACCTACACTTGTGAATGCACAAACAGTTATGTTGTAGTTGGTATTAGGAGTCAGGTCTGTGATAACAAGCCGTGTGTCCCCTGCAGTTAGGTTGTATGGGCTTCCAGGCATGCCTTGTTCTCCAGGGGGATCAAGTAGTAGGGGAGCATGTGTGACCTGGTATTGAAGCATATAGACAAGATGAAGTTTATGCAGTATTACTACAAGAAATCCTGTCAGTGTCTTGTTTAGGTCTGCTGACTTACAGTGTATCCTCTTCTAATGCCATAGTCACAGAGAGGGTGGTCCCAAGTGACCTCAAGTGTAGTTGAGTTTAGGTACGTGACAGTTAGTCCACGAGGCTCAGTCGGAACTATAGACATAGCAGAAGACAGTGCGGCAAGTAATGCTAGATGTAGCAAATATTATTAAATGCACCTTGAAGTACAGTTGTAGCTGTACTGTAGTAAGCATACCATTCTCAGGGGTTGTGAATGTTCTTGGACTGGATAATGGTCCAGGACCCAATGCAGTTTCAGCTTGCACCCGGAATTGATACACAGTGTGAGGAGCTAAATGGAGTACCCATGTATGCACAATGACAGTCAGGTGAGAGTTAGACACATGTATTCTATGCATACTCACTGAGCTCTGTCAGTGTGGCTGTAGTCTGTGTTCCATCAACAGTCATATTGCGATTGACATTCATCTGTCCTCCCAGAATACATTCATTCCTGACTCCATCAGTCTGCCTCCTGCGGCGCCCCATGTCTCGCAGTGGAGTGCTGGAGACTGCTACATAGTTGACAATATAGCGGAGGATCACACCGTTAGGATCTGTTGGGGGGTTCCACCTGACTATCACTGAGAAAGGACTCAGGAGATCCCCCGGTTCCACTGGTGGTGGTCTGGGTACTTCTCCATGTTCTGATTGGGAATAATCAGCAGACATTTGGTAACGTGCACATGTGCACACACATTAGCTTTATATATACGCAGTGGCTATATTGACACCGAAAAAATCGGTGGCGATAACGGCCACTAAACGACTATTGCCGCCGACCGGTGGCACACAGAGCCATGGACTGACTATTGCCACCGAACACACACTTACCTTTTGCCTTTTGGCTTTCTCGAGTTTCTGACGACAATGGACATTCACCGATGTCATGCACCTCATTCCCAGGCCTTGCCCGCCTCCAGTGATCACTGGAGGCGGGCAAGGCCTGAGAACGATCAAGGCAAAATATACTAATACGGATACCTCACCGCTTTGAAGTCATAAAATTTGCCTAGCACTCTACCTGAACTTCATAATTTTGTTTACTGAAGTTATGTGATATTAAAATTCAGCAATGACTACAATTCCAGTGACCAATGATCTTAGTTCCAGGGAAGATTCCAACACATGTATGGTGATACCATTATTTACAATTTGAGCACAAATCCATACTATCAAATTCTCAAATGATGATTGTAATGTCCTCCTTTTCAAGACACATCAAAAGAATTGGAACGGAGAGTCTCGACAATATGTCACTCTTGAAGGGTCATTGCCTTCACAAAAGGGTATGTGCAAATCCGAGTGCAAAAAGTCCACAAATGGATCTATCAGTCTGCTGTTGCATGCACATCTGGGTACACAAGACACACAGTATGAGCTGAGTAATATATATTTCAAAAGTGTTGCAATGGACTCCTTGGTGTTGGAAGGAACATCGCTGGTCCTCATGCTATCGTAAACCTTCACCATCTGAGGCAATGGTTGATATACAAACCCAATGTTGATCAGCACAGTTCAATATCCGAACGAACTCACAATTATCTTCTACCATGATAGCATATGGTCTATGGACGCGCTATAGCGTATACCGCCTAGCTACCACTTGATTTGAGCTGGTCACCCCCTTCCTTATTGTCATTTCGAACCCTGCTTTACAGTCACATTGTTTTCATTTTTAACAGCTCATTTCTTGTAAGGGTTCTTGCCATGCCTCACCCTCTATGTACATATACACTTAGAGTGTTGTACGCATGTGGCCGAGAGTTTGTACCCTCTGTATATTTCCTTCCAATTACATGGAATGGTATCCCCCCCCCCCCATACTTATATGGGGCGTGGTTACTATGGTTGGTGGTAATAGCAAATTTTGAGCTGCAGTCGCCACCGGTCGGTGTCAATAGCATCTTAGCGGCTCATTCTGCCACCGATTTTCGGTGGCAATAGCCTCGGCCTTATATATATCCAACTCACCATCTTGGTCAGTAACGACAATGATGGGAGTGCTGTAAGGCCCCTCCCCCACAGTTACCGCTGTCACTTCAATACTGTAGTTAGTGAACTCCTCTAGATTTTCTATGATATAGGATAACTGTTGCTCTGGAATCAACTCAGTTGTGGTAGTGATGTTCGTATTCGTAGCATATCGAATCCTGAAACCTCTGAGGATACCATACAACACCTCCTCCCTTGGTCGATCCCACTCCACAAGAATACTGGTTGAGGAGTCACTCTGTCCACGAACATTCCTAGGAGGCTCTCCAGGAACTGAATACAAAACAAAGACACATAAATTTCCTAGGTACTTGGGTACATATTTTTGCAAACCCACCATTTTCACTGGTAGTCTCCACCTCTGTAGAGAATGGCCCTGTACCAATTGTGAAAGCTGCAACTGACACACTATAGCTGGTGAAATTGTTTAGACCCCTCAGGATGGTGCTGAGAGTATCTCCTGAAACATTTGTAGATGCCAGAGTTTCTGTCTGATTGACAATGTAGTATTCAAGGATGTAGTATCGGAGTACTCCATTGACGTCAATCTCGTTAGGCCTCTCCCATGAGACATTCAGCTCATTGGCGCTGATGTTTACTACTGTGAGGTTGCCAGGAGCAGCAGCAGGAGCTGAAATATAACAAAGAAACATGACCCATTTAAGGTGGCGGTGAAGTCTTTCGGCGGAGGTTAACGAAAACATAAACATGGGTTACAGTCAGGACCAGGGTTACTCCTAGTTTCAGGGTTAGGGTTTGCTTTAGGGCAATCTTGCTTTGCCTAATTTTAAAAAGGGTTTTAGTAGCTCATTAATATATTCATGAACCCAAAATTGCCACTCGATGGACGCATCTACATGCTCACTGTAGGTAGCTAGCGTCCTAACCACCAATGTATCTCAAACCAATCTATGTCAGCTTTTGTTCAGAGCTACTCTCAAAGTCAGGCTAGACTCATGTTTGTCGCTACTCTTGGAATGGACAACTTTGACTGCACCAAAATGAATGCACATTTCACAGCTTGTCTACGGGAGGGGCTCATTCGCGAGTGGTAGTACCAACGATATATTGGGCATTCTAGTTAAAGCCCAGCCCAGCACTCGAAGCACCGGGCCACGATCACCTACTAGGCTTGGCATACGATCGCAAGACCTGGGCCTGCCCAATGAGTACAGTCTTGGCCACTGTGGCCTTTCTGCTGCTTCTAGACACAAGCTTGCTTTCACAAGCAGGCACTTCGCACTACTCACAGTTACAGCTGACACTACAGCACTCTAGCTACTTCTTTTTTTTTTCTTTTTTTTTAAGTCGATCTAGACTCCCAAAACGGACTGTGCGCTAAAAGTTTACAAAGACAAAGAATTCTATCAGCTTGGATTCCAGCCTTGAAAACACAGGGTTCCCTGCCACCTTAAGGTGGCACGGTACCCTGTATTTTCAAGGTCAACAAACCTGGAATCCAAGTTGATAGTCTTCTTTTTCTTGTTAAAATTTTAGCGCACAGTCCGTTTTGGGAGTCTCAAACCGTTCACGGTCCGTAAAATTGGGGATTTTCCCCATTTCCTGTCGGCATTGCCATCCAATAATCAGTTTATAATTAAGTTAGTTAAGATGTGGCCTGGCGGCACCCTTCATGTGGTGCTCGGAACTTTGAAGATAAGCTTAGATCGACTTAAAAAAAAAAAAAAAAAAAAAAAAAAAAAAAGAGAAGGAGTTTAGTAGAGTGCTGTAGTGTCAGTAGCTGTGAGTAGTGCGTGATGCCTGCTTGTGAAAGCAAGCTTGTGTCTAGAAGCAGCAGAAAGGCCACAGTGGCCAAGACTGTATTTGTTGAGTAGGCCCAGGTCTCGCGGCCGTATGCCTAGTCTAGTTGGTGACCGTGGCCAGGTGCTTCGAGTGCTGGGCTGGGCTTTAACTAGAATACGCAATTTATCGTTTGTGCTACAGTCTGACAGACAAGGGAGCTGAACGGTGGCTGTGTGTGGAACAGAGCCGTGAGTTGTTTAGCGACATAAGGGGGAGAGGTGGGGCTAGTAATCCTTGCTTCCACTCGTGAATGAGCCCCTCCCGTAGACAAGCTGTGAATTTTTCGAAATGTGCATTCATTTTGGTGCAGTCAAAGTTGTCCATTCCAAGAGTAGTGACAAACATGAGTCTAGCCTGACTTTGAGAGTAGCTTTGAACAAAAGCTGGCATAGATTGATTTGAGATACATTGGTGGTTGGGACGCTACCTACAGTGAGTGTGTAGATGCGTCCATCGAGTGGCAATTTTGGGTTCATGAATATATTAATGAGCTACTAAAACCCTTTTTAAAATTAGGCAAAGCAAGATTGCCCCAAACCAAACCCTAACCCTGAAACTAGGAGTAACCCTGGTCCTGACTGTAACCCAAGTTTATGTTTTCGTTAACCTCCGCCGAGGGACGACCGTGCCACCTTAATGTGGATACTTTTGATATTGATTACATGTACTTTATCTTACTCCACTCACCATCCTCCAGAGTCCTGTTCACCCTGGCAGCACTGAATGGTCCAGGACCCTCACTGGTGTATGCTCTCACCCTGATGGTGTACTCTACATACTCCTCCAACTCTCCTAGCTCCACCATCAGCACTGAACCATTGGTAGTGGTGAGTCTAGTGGAGGGGATCTCATCAAATGTACTCTGGTTGACCTCTACATCATACTGGGTGATGATTCCATTCCTTGATATCTCTGGGTCCCATGTTACCAGGATGGTAGTGGAGGAAAGAGTGAGGACTTGCACATTGTCTGGAGGAGCGTTTGGTGCTACAGAAGTGGAGAAACATGGCATGCATATAAAAACACTCAGCTGTATGATTGTAGCAACATAATGCACCACTGCAAAAACAAACAAACAAACAAGCAAATTGGTGTTTTAATTCATCTAGATTACCCTGGTTGGAGGAGATGTAATAGAGGCTAATTGGATAAGGCGCACAATCAAAGAGGAAGCTTGTCCAGACCTTCTTACAACCCTGTTGCTGTAGCATGCATGTGAATATCTGCATGCAGATAGTAACCACTGAACATTTGTGAGGGAGTAGCTAGCTGACTTGTTTAACAACTACCTCCTCTTTTTGAGGTGCATGCAGGGGTAAGTCTATTGGTGGTGGGGATTTCATGAAGTGTATTTTATTAGACTCTACTTCATACAGTGTGAGGATTTCATTCCTTAGTATCTTTGGTGTCATGGTGGGAAAGGTATATACTACCCCTATTGGTGCCCATTGCAGACAGAGCAACCCTGAGCAGTTTCTTATCTGGCCTGTCAAACCACAGCACTGTGTATTTGTACATGTGTGTACCTTTGTGGGTCAGTGTCATAACTAGATTTTGAAGTTGAACTTTTTACCTTTTTGGATAGTACTGTTTGTTCGTTGCAGTATCTCCACATCAACATCTCCACCCAGATTATTCTCGCCAATGGCACGAACATGGATACTATAGTTTGTATAAGGTGTCAGGCCAGTAATTTCATAGTTAGTAGCATTCATGACCATCCTTTCTGTATAGCTGCTATCACTCATGATGTTGGGAGGTTGTTGTGGGGTATCTGATGCTCTGTAGAAGAGGTTATAGTACAGTATAGGTCCATTGGGATAGAGTGGAAGATCCCAGGACACTCGGATGGACTGGTTACTGGTAGCAACTGCCATCAGGTTAGTCACTGCAGTAGGCTCTGTAGATATTCAGGAAAAAGAGAACATTTATATGTGTATTCAATTAAAATTTGTTTGTGTGTAATGCCAAACTCACCAATTGGTATAGACCTGTGTGTTGTCATTTCACTGGGTCCTGACACACCACGTTTGATGTTGAATGCATGTATTGTCACCTGGCAAATAGCGTAAGGAAGTCCACTTGGAAGCACATACTCTTGCTGACTTCCATCAACCATCACTGGACCTAGTGTTGCACTCTGCCTTCTCTGCTGAGGGTAGGGTAGTGTTTGGTCAGCAGAGTACATGAGCATGTAGTTGAAGGACCCGTTGCGCAGAGATTGGGGTGTCCATGTGATTTGGACAGTTACAGTATTGTTGTTGTTTGTGTTTCTTGATGAGGTGATTGCGAGATTGGTGACTGCCTGAGGAGCTGTTCAGAAAGTGTATGCAGTCATATAAAATACCAAAAGCAAACTTCAAGACACTCTTACCATCTTCATCTGTTTGATTCACTCTGCTGGACAGAGGTCCACAACCTACACTTGTGAATGCACAGACAGTTATGGTGTAGTTGGTATTAGGAGTCAAGTCTGTGATAACAAGCTGCGTGTCCCCTGCAGTTAGGTTGTATGGGCTTCCAGGCATGCCTTGTTCTCCAGGGGGATCAACTGGTAGGGGAGCATGTGTGACCTGGTGTTGAAGCATATGCACAAGATGAAGTTTATTACAAGAAATATGTGCCTTGTCTAAGTCTGCAGACTTACAGTGTATCCTCTTCTAATGCCGTAGTCACAGAGAGGGTGCTCCCAAGTGACCTCAAGTGCACTTGAATTGAGGTACATGACAGTTAGTCCATGAGGCTCAGTTGGAACTAAAGGTAGGTGTGGCAATTGATGCATGGTATAGTTAATAACTAATAAACTCAGAAAGCCAATTGTAGAATCATACCATCTTCAGGGGTTGTAAATGGTGTAGAGTTTGAGAATGGTCCAGGACCCAATGCAGTTTCAGCTTGAACCCGGAACTCATACACAGTGTCTGGAGCTAAAATGGGAGACCCACATACAATGACAGTCAAGTGAATGAGTTGACGCATGTTTTATACTCACTGAGGTCTGTCAGTGTGGCTGTAGTCTGTGTTCCATCAACAGTCATATTGCGACTGACATTCATATCTTCTCCCAGAATGCACTCCACCCTGACTCCATTGGTCTGCCTCCTGCGTCGCCCCATGTCTTGTGGTGGCATGCTGGATACTGCTACATAGTTGACAATATAGCGGAGGATCACACTGTTAGGATCTGTTGGGGGGTTCCACCTGACTATCACTGAGAAAGGACTCAGGAGATCCCCCGGTTCCACTGGTGGTGGTCTGGGTACTGGTCCAGGTTCTGATTGGAAATAATCAACAGTTACTTGGTAACATGCACATGAACACATACATTAGCTTTATAACTAACCATCTTGATCAGTGATGACAATGATGGGAGTGCTGTAAGGCCCCTCACCCACAGTCACTGCTGTAACTTCAATACTGTAGTTAGTAAACTCCTCTAGATTTTCTGTGATATAGGATAACTGCTGCTCTGGAATCAACTCAGTTGTGGTAGTGATGTTTGTATCCATGGCAACACCATATCGAATCCTGAAACCTCTGAGAATACCATACAGGACCTCCTCCCTTGGTCGATCCCACTCCACAAGAATACTGGTTGAGGAGTTACTTTGTGCAGTAACATTCCTAGGAGGCTCTCCTGGAACTGAGTACAAAACAGTAGCGACATATAATTATGAACTTGCTAGATAGTTGGCTACATACTTTTGCAAACCCACCATTTTCACTGGTGGTCTCCACCTCTGTAGAGGATGGTCCCGTGCCAATGGTGAAAGCTGCAACTGACACATTATAGCTGGTGAAATTGTTTAGACCCCTCAGGACAGTGCTGAGAGTATCTCCTGAAACATTTGTAGATGCCAGAGTTTCTGTCTGATTGACAATGTAGTATTCAAGGATGTAGTATCGGAGCACTCCATTGATGTCAATCTCATTAGGTCTCTCCCATGAGACATTCAGCTCATTGGCGCTGATGTTTACTACTGTGAGGTTGCCAGGAGCAGCAGCAGGAGCTGAAATATAACAAAGAAACATGACCCATTTAATGTGGATATTGATTACATGTACTTTATCTTGTCCTCCTGGAGAAATATGATGAAAGAAACTAACAAAAAGCTGTAAGTAAGGGATCCTTTGATTGATCACATACATGGTGTCTTGCTAGCTAGCAACTGATATCCACAGGAAACATTGTACTCTGGCAAAAGTGATCCAGTGTAAAAATACAAAAGAATTCATACCATCCTCGAAGGTCTGATTGTCCACACCAGGACTGAATGGTCCAGGGCCAACACTGGTATAGGCTCTGATGGAGATGTTGTATTCAACGTACTCCTGTAGTTCTCCCAGTACTATTGAAGTGTTGCTTGTGTTCATGACCATAGTCATCAGTTGCCCACCAAATGTCATCAGTGGCTCATACTGAACCTCATAGAGGACGATGATCCCATTCTGGTCAATTGCTGGAACCTCATCCCAGCTGACCAGAATCTCGGTAGACGAGATGGTAGTGGGTTCAACATTCTGTGGATAGCCAGATGGAGCTGGAAAGAAATAAGGTAGGAGGTAGTGACGCAAGACCACAGTTACATTCAATGTGTCAACTAATCAGAAGCACAGAAAATAGGGCTTATCACAAGATTTACCATCCTCAAAGGTCCGATTGTCCACACCAGGGCTGAATGGTCCAGGGCCGACAATGGTACAGGCTCTGACAGTGATGTTGTATTCAACGTACTCCTGTAGTCCTCCCAGTACTATCGAAGTGTTGCTTGTGTTCATGGCCATAGTCATCAGTTGCCCACCAAATGTCATCAGTGGCTCATACTGAACCTCATAGAGGATAATGATCCCATTCTGGTCCACTGCTGGAACCTCATCCCAACTGACCAGAATCTCAGTAGAAGAGATGGTAGTGGGTTCAACATTCTGTGGATAGCCAGATGGAGCTGGAAAGGAATAAGATGAGAAGTAGCTATATATGGTATACATGGTGGTACAGTAGATTGGATTGATAGATCTAGAACTGATACTCTAGCAAAGGATATCCACTTTGTTGGATATTATCTTGCATCCAGGCAGACATTCACTGTCACATATGCTAGCAGATAGCATCCACCTGAATGCCAGTAGATGTATGTTGTTGGCCTGAACACTATCTGAGGATCAAAGTCACTTAGTGTTCACAGGATACAAATATATAGTGGATACTAGCTTCCACATAGCTAAGAATCTGTACACTCCGCTGACATACTTTACTACACTACATTTACTCTTCTGCTAGTCTGTGTGGACATAATCTGTTACAGTGGATAGTACCTGTCCAAATGTAATCATGTAATCCATGTGAAAATAAATGGAGCATATTATAATATCCAGATGCATGAGTGTAATAATGTAGTTGCGTATTTACCATCCTCAAAGGTCCGATTGTTCACAGCAGGACTGAATGGTCCAGGGCCAACAATGGTGTAGGCTCTGACGGAGATGTTGTATTCAACGTACTCCTGTAGTCCTCCTCCCAGTGCTATTAAAGTGTTGCTTGTGTTCATGGCCATAGTCATCAGTTGCCCACCAAATGTCATCAGTGGCTCATACTGAACCTCATAGAGGATGATGATCCCATTCTGATCAATTGCTGGAACCTCATCCCAGCTGACCAGAATCTCGGTAGACGAGATGGTAGTGGGTTCAACATTCTGTGGATAGCCGGATGGAGCTGGAAAGAAATAAGGTAAGTATTTGTGGTGTGCCTGAGCAAGCCCCACACTAGCTGGACTGCATTGTGAACATGTGTGTGTATGTTTGTTTGCTTTCTTGTGGCCACTTACATTAAGTTTTAAATAAGCTCATTCAATGTTCATCATCAAAATTGAATTTCCACGGCACAGCACTTATTGAAAGAGAGCTATTACCAGACTGTAACGTCGGCATGACATTTGGAGATTGGGAGTGAAGACAACTCAAATTAAAGCATGCATGCCAGCTTATTCAGCAGGCTGCTCGGTCACAGACACCAAAATTATGCATGATGGTTGAGCCTCAGTTGAGGTCACTGTAGGTAAAGGGTCATGCATGAATGATACTAGGCCTACATGCATGATCAGTGTTCCATGACAAAATATGGAACGAGCACTGTGCTGCATGCTCAAGTTTGCCTCACAATGATCAAGCATCTCTCTAGTATTCAATGAAACTAGCAGATACAGAAAGTCCACGTAGCAGTGTGCCTACTTACCATCCTCAAAGGTCCGATTGTTCACAGCAGGACTGAATGGTCCAGGGCCAACAATGGTGTAGGCTCTGACGGAGATGTTGTATTCAACGTACTCCTGTAGTCCTCCCAGTACTATTGAATTGTTGCTTGTGTTCATGGTCATAGTCATCAGTTGCCCACCAAATGTCATCAGTGGCTCATACTGAACCTCATAGAGGATGATGATCCCATTCTGATCAATTGCTGGAACCACATCCCAGCTGACCAGAATCTCAGTAGAAGAGATGGTAGTGGGTTCGACATTCTGTGGATAGCCGGATGGAGCTGGAAAGAAATAAGGTAGGAGGTAGTGACGCAAGACCACAGTTACATTCAATGTGTCAACTAATCAGAGGCACAGAAAATAGGGCTTATCACAAGATTTACCATCCTCAAAGGTCCGATTGTCCACACCAGGACTGAATGGTCCAGGGCCGACAATGGTGAAGGCTCTGACGGAGATGTTGTATTCAACGTACTCCTGTAGTTCTCCCAGTACTATTGAAGTGTTGCTTGTGTTCATGGTCATAGTCATCAGTTGCCCACCAAATGTCATCAGTGGCTCATACTGAACCTCATAGAGGATGATGATCCCATTCTGATCAATTGCTGGAACCACATCCCAGCTGACCAGAATCTCAGTAGAAGAGATGGTAGTGGGTTCAACATTCTGGGGATAGCCGGATGGAGCTGGAAAGGAATAAGGTAGGAGGTAGTGACGCAAGACCACAGTTACATTCAATGTGTCAACTAATCAGAGGCACAGAAAATAGGGCTTATCACAAGATTTACCATCCTCAAAGGTCCGATTGTCCACACCAGGACTGAATGGTCCAGGGCCGACAATGGTGAAGGCTCTGACGGAGATGTTGTATTCAACGTACTCCTGTAGTTCTCCCAGTACTATTGAAGTGTTGCTTGTGTTCATGGTCATAGTCATCAGTTGCCCACCAAATGTCATCAGTGGCTCATACTGAACCTCATAGAGGATGATGATCCCATTCTGATCAATTGCTGGAACCACATCCCAACTGACCAGAATCTCAGTAGAAGAGATGGTAGTGGGTTCAACATTCTGGGGATAGCCGGATGGAGCTGGAAAGGAATAAGGTAGGAGGTAGTGACGCAAGACCACAGTTACATTCAATGTGTCAACTAATCAGAGGCACAGAAAATAGGGCTTATCACAAGATTTACCATCCTCAAAGGTCCGATTGTCCACACCAGGACTGAATGGTCCAGGGCTGACAATGGTGAAGGCTCTGACGGAGATGTTGTATTCAACGTACTCCTGTAGTTCTCCCAGTACTATTGAAGTGTTGCTTGTGTTCATGGTCATAGTCATCAGTTGCCCACCAAATGTCATCAGTGGCTCATACTGAACCTCATAGAGGATGATGATCCCATTCTGATCAATTGCTGGAACCACATCCCAACTGACCAGAATCTCAGTAGAAGAGATGGTAGTGGGTTCAACATTCTGGGGATAGCCGGATGGAGCTGGAAAGGAATAAGGTAGGAGGTAGTGACGCAAGACCACAGTTACATTCAATGTGTCAACTAATCAGAGGCACAGAAAATAGGGCTTATCACAAGATTTACCATCCTCAAAGGTCCGATTGTCCACACCAGGACTGAATGGTCCAGGGCCGACAATGGTGAAGGCTCTGACGGAGATGTTGTATTCAACGTACTCCTGTAGTTCTCCCAGTACTATTGAAGTGTTGCTTGTGTTCATGGTCATAGTCATCAGTTGCCCACCAAATGTCATCAGTGGCTCATACTGAACCTCATAGAGGATGATGATCCCATTCTGATCAATTGCTGGAACCTCATCCCAACTGACCAGAATCTCAGTAGAAGAGATGGTAGTGGGTTCAACATTCTGGGGATAGCCGGATGGAGCTGGAATGGAAGATGATAAAACAATTACTACAGACTCAGGTTAATAGGTGCATGTGCTAAGTGGTATGTGCCCAATCAACAAACTATGGGGTGTAATTAGAGCCACATCCAACAGGTATTGGCATATGATAATTATGCAGTGTGACAAAGCTGTGCAGTGTATCGGTAGACACACTACGATCTATCACCTGGCAAGCATGAACAAATGTATTCTAGATATGACAATGAAGCTAAAGCCTTATATGATATTTTAGGGAAGTATAATGTAGCTAAACCTTTTTTTAGACCTGATGAACTTTATGAAGTAAGGCCAATACTTAGCTGTTAATAAATGTACCTTCTTCTAGTGTTCCAATGGAAGCTGTGTTGCTGGGGGTACTGTCGCCAATCTCATTGAAGGCCACAACAGTAAAGTTGTAGGTGACACCAGGGTGGAGTCCATTGATGTCAGCCATCTCAACTGTACTGTTGACAACTTGCACACTACCATCAAGGAAGGCTGGCTGCTGGTACATGACCCTGTACCCCATGATGGGAGCATTGTTGCTGTGGGGCTCCGTCCACTCCAGGCTGATGCTACGAGAGGTGGTGTTAACTGATCTGACATTCTGAGGCTGCTGTGGACGATCTGGAGTAATACAAGTAATCAGTGGCACTCATGGAATTTGGTAATTCTATTCATAAGTCACTAAAGTAAATTCATAATGACATTATTACCACTATTGGTGTCTGGTAAGGATGAGTGAGGAGCTAGCCAGGTCTAACGAGTATAAGTGAAGAAGAAACCAATGTTCTGGTCTCACCTTGCACAAGCACAGTCACAGGGTCAGCTGTTAGGCTCTGAAAATCACTGATGGAACTGGTAACAATGCAAGCATAGTCTCCTGAATTGTTTATCGCTGCCATTGAAACTGTCAGTGTACTCATAACTGATCTTGAGGTAGTCATGTTGGTTATGATAGTATCTTGATCAATCTCATCCTCGTTGACTACTGTCCCATTATGAGTCCATATGATAGTTGGTACTGGGTAGCCAGATGCACTACACAGTAGTGTGAAGTTCTCAGAGAGAGTAGCATTCACAGCAGAGGGTCCCATGAGGAGAAGAGGTGCAACTGAATGAACGGAACACAACACAATAAAAATTAGTGCACTAAAATATAATGTATATCTGACATAACATACCATTCAAAGTGACGACAGTGGTGTCATTGCCAGCGTCATTCTCCACAAGGCACTGATAATCACTGCCAACAAAGGCATCCTCAACTGCTATCTGAAGCACTGGTTCACTTGCAACAGCTGCACCATCAGATGTCTTAAACCATGTGAAGTTGTTTCCTGGTCCTCCCAGAGTGGAACAGGTAAAATTCACTACCGTGTTCCTTTCTGTGTTGATGACTTGAGGCGTGGCCTCAATGCTGCCCTCAGGAGAAACTGTATAAAATGGTGGACACAAGTAAACTTCATGCAAAGCATCACAGATTTGGATGTATATTGGCTACATACCAGTTAGTACAGCTTGGTCCGATGTATTACTCCTGCTTATCCCTGGCAGACTGGCTACACAGCAATAGCTACCCTCGTCTCCAAACACTGCTGGTGTAAACTCAAGCACAGGACCATTACTTACAGTATCAAATGTGCCTGTTGTCTCATTGTGTTTCTCCCATTGGTACACAGGATTTGGGAAACTTTCAGCTGCACAGGTGAAGCTCACTACTGTTCCATTTCTGGTCAGTATGTCAGTTGGTTGTGTGACTATGATGGGTTCAACATACAGCACAGCTGTAGCACTGTCGTTACCGGCAGCATTGCTCACCACACAGGTATAGCTCCCCCCATTCATAGCAGTGATGTTACTAACGATCAGAGTAGCATCAGTTTCATCCATCAAATCACTTCCATTCTTCCGCCACTGGTAAGTATTGTTAGGACCACCTAGTGCAGAGCAGTTGAATGTAACAGTTCCTCCAACATTAGCTATCTCCATCTCGGGTGAAACTGCTACACTGCCCTCAGGAGACACTGCAACATGAACACACCATGTATAACAGCAATGAAGTATCTAAACAGTAACCTCGTTCCCAGGCTGCCCTGCTCCATGCGAACATTGCAATCCTGAAGATGGGAATCACCTGATATTTTTTCTCATGTGAGTCATAATCTGAACAAAAAGGGGACATTTTGCACGTTGTTCAACTAATTGGCATTTATGATATTTGGAGTGAGTCTGAGAGAACCCCACACTAGCCAGACTGCATTGCAGTGTATTTTTGCTTCTATCGTACATTCAAATGAACACATTTAAATATTTCACAAAGATTGAATGGATGTCCAGGTGTACTTCAGCTCAACCGAATGAGAGTGAAGGGCTACTGCCAGACGTCAGTATGAAAGAGACCAAAGATTGAATGCATTTGTAGCACACACGGGAACTTACTTTCTATGCTAATGCTATGAGTCTGATGACTGTGTGACACGGCAGAGTGTGAGTCATATAGGTGGCAAAACGCTCAGTGGTGGAGTTTTCTTCAGGTAGGAGCTGTGCATGAACAACCCAGGTATACACAAAAGATTCCCCTGTTAGCTCACAGTTTGAGTGTAAGCTTAGCAAGGTCAGCACGTATGGATTTTTTATATAGATGCCATGAAATTTTCTTAATCAGCTACTTGCTCAGGATCACCCTAGGATGATGCAGCATCTGCCTAGTCACTCCCCCCCCCCCCCCCCTCCCTTGTTAGCTAGATACATGTAGTAGGTTGTCTGGTACTTTCACTCTTTGTTGTTCTAAGCCTCCGGGTTGCCCACGTGTAATACACATATTCTAATGTTACCACCTTTCTACACTTGACGTTACTCATGTGAGAAAAGATACCAGGCTCTCCCTGCCTTCACGACTGCAATGTTCGCATTCCTGAGTGGGAGGAGCCTGGGAACAAGGCTACCTATACAGTATGCTTGGCTACATACCAGTTAGTACAGATTGGTCTGATGTAGCATTCCTGCTTGTCCCCTGCAGACTGGCTACACAGCGATAATTTCCCTCATCTCCAAACACTGCTGGTGTAAACTGAAGTACAGGACCATCCATCACTGTATCAAATGTGGCTGTTGTCTCATTGTATTTCTCCCATTGGTACACAGGATTTGGGAAACTCTCAGCTGCACAGGTGAAGCTCACTACTGTTCCATTTCTGGTCAGTATGTCAGTTGGTTGTGTGACTATGATGGGCTCAACATGCAACACAGCTGTAGCACTGTCGTTGTCTGCAGCATTGCTCACCACACAGGTATAGTTCCCCCCATTCATAGCAGAGATGTTACTAACGATCAGAGTAGTGTCAGTTTCATTCATCAAATCACTTCCATTCTTCTGCCACTGGTAAGTATTGTCAGGACCACCTAGTGCAAAGCAGGTGAATGTAACAGTTCCTCCAACGTCAGCTATCACCATCTCGGGTGAAACAGCCACACTACCCTCAGGAGACACTGCAATGTGAACATAAGAATTAAATATACGATAAAGATGTGCTAATACTCATTGTGCAGGTTGTTTAGAAAGTACTGTACTATTTGCTACGGTTTTCATTCTCATGTGATCTAAAAGTTTGAAGAAGCCCTATGTACTAATACTAAAACTAGTAGCTAATTGAAAACTGTGGATGGTACCTGTGAGAGTTGAAGTATTGGACTGAACAGTGCGCCCATTAGCTGTAGCAGTGCAGAAGTATTCTCCCTCATCTCCAAACAGCACTGGCGCAAACACTAGCATGTCACTATTAATCCCATTGACATTGTCACCAAAGTCACCACCGACACGCACCCACCGATATTCAGGCTCAGGAAAGGCGTCTGCATCACAAGCTAATATTCGAACAGTTCCATTTATGGCATCCATAATATCGACTGGACTCATAGTTATTTCAGGATACACAAACAGTGAAGTGCTAGCGCTGTCATTACCAGCTGCATTGCTGACAATACAAGTATACTGGTCCCCATCGTTCACACTGATCTGAGTGATAGCTAATGTTTGCATAATCTCATTATCCAAGTTTGTTCCATTCCGCTGCCACTGGTAGGTGTTGCCAGGCCCGCCCTCTGCTGTGCAGTTGAATGTTACATTGTTTCCTCTTTCGAACACCATGTTTAATGGAGACACATCCACACTACCCTCAGGAGACACTAAGGAAAGAAGTTTCACGGCATGTAATGTAAAAAATGTAGTAAGGTAAGTGGATTAAATTGGGTGTAGTGGAGTAAGCATGCTGCCTACCTGTCACTGTAATGGGATCTGATGCCACTCCTAGTGCCACACAACGATAGCAACCTTCATCTCCAAACACGACAGGAGCAAACTCAAATATGCCACCATTACCTACAAGCTGATACTGTTCTAACTCCCCATCTTCACTAAGAGTCTGACCAGAACCACTCTGACGCCCATCTCCACTAAGAGTCTGGCCAGAACCACTCAGAAGCTCGCCTCTGGCCAGAGCTACTAGATCCACTAATGTTCAGGCCAGAACCACTCTGACGCCTGTCTCCACTAAGAGTCTGGCTAGAACCATTCAGACCCCCAGCTCCACTTGCAGAGTCAGTATTGATATTGGGACAATTCGCCCTTCCATTGAGCTTTTCCCAGTGAATTGATATATCTGATACTCCATTATTAGTGTTACATCTCAATGATACGTTAGACCCGTTCATCCATGGTATATGGGTTTTCATGCAAGTCTCATGTATATAGAACTACATACGTACACAATGCAGAACAATGAGAAACATAAAAGAGGTAGGCCTACTGACGCTGAAAAAATTACACGTGCCGATGTGGTACATGTATTAACGTACCTTGCCCACAAACAACCCATGAGAGGCTGGTAAGCAGAAAAACAACCAGCAGAGCTGTCGATCTCATTGTGATAGCTAGCTTTGTCATGTTTGTCGTAGGAGTGCTCACATCGTAAAACTTGAGTCACTTGCAGTACGAAGTTCACGCAGAATTCCAGGAGTTCTTGCAACCGCGCATACCTGTCACGGGAATTTTGGTCCCCCGGACCAAAATTTTCGCTGGAAAATACGGTCCGCCTCTTGCAAAATCGGTCCGGGTTGAAGACGCTCATTTTAGGCCTTCTTTCTCGAACAAGAGAATATAAAACGACAGCAAATCAACGGAGGGTAAGCCTAGGTAACTCTCAATAGCAATGTCAGAGTCTCCAGAAGTATGCCAGTTTTCGTCTACAGAGGCCATATCTACACATTGCTACAACGCATCTGCATCAAATTGAGTACAGAGGTTTCTTAGATGCTTAGGTATATTTGCACTTACTAAAAATGTCTGCCTTAGTCAAGAATGCATGCACTTTTTTCGTCATATTTCATCCTTTTTCTGTGTATTTTTGAGGTAATAACAGACTTTGTACTCCTGCTCACATTGACTTTCAATATTCAACGATGAACAACTATATTTGTATACCGGACTGGTTGCCCAAGGGGACAGCGCAGGTATTTGATTGCAACTTTGATCCAACTCCTGCGGAAATGCTACTATTTACAACCGAAAAACGCCGTTTTTTAAGCGTTTATCAAGCCTAGTGCATAGGGTTGGGCGGATTATGCTGGCATAATTTTGGGAATAATAGGTACCAGGAAGCATTGAGCATTATGCGGGAATAATATGTACATTGTGAGCATAATGTGTCTGTGGTAGACTGGTAGTCTCGTCCTCAGACCGTATTCCAGTCCCAGACCGTGAAGTATCTCGTCCCATGCCCTGTTGGCAAGCGGCGAAGTGAGGGAGCAATGCTCAGCAATCGCCGAGTCTGGTGATCTACATTGAACTTTCCATGATGTTAGCGTGGCCACACCCACTCTTGCGGAACGGGGTGTGGCCACGCGAGACTACAATGGTCGATGAACTGCCATCCTGTTAGGCAGTTTCAATTTACTTTTTCTGTACAGTGTTAAATAATTATTTGAACATATAAGTTTGCTCCTTCCAGAAATAATGGGCATAGTTTGAGCATAATTGGCAAATTTTGGGCATAATTTTAGGCATAATTGGTACAATTTTGAGCATATTGGAATAGCATAATGGGTAAAAAATGGAGCATAATCCGCCCAACCCTACTAGTGCAGGCATTACACTAGGTATTCAAAATGAACAACCTTCACTGGACTGAATAGGTACTGACTAACCTTCACAGCGAGTTTCATCTCAATTGGACTAGCAGTCGCTTGCGGAACGTGTACCGGACGCATAATCACGCAAAAACAACGTATAAATTTTCTGCAAATCACTTGCATTTCTAAGCTCATACAACCTGCTATATGGACTCAAAGTTAATGATATTGGTACCGTTAGAATCGCCGTTTCATGCTCTTTTCAAAAATCATAGTTGTAAATTAATTTCAATTTTTACTCCGATATCGCTACTCTCAATGCACCTGGAGAAGTCCCAAACAAAACTAAGCTGTCGTAGTGGCAAGCCGAGTCAGCCACGCTATCGTTCTAGTTAAAGCATACCACCCGCTATTTGCACGAATTTAGCAACTCTAGCAACTTATTTGGCTTACCAAACTATTTCTTCAGGCTTTTTTTTTCCTTTTTTTTTTTCTTTTTTTTTTCTATGATAATTTATGCAAATACAAAGGATACATAATAGCTTCCTAGGCTAATACAAGTATGTACCCTGATTATAAAATTACAAGAACATAGGTGCAACATTCAACTTAAAAGTGCGAAGTGAAGGTGCAATAAGTGCATCGTGGGGTAAGTGATTCCAGATGGAAATAGTGCTAGGAACAAATGATGATTGGAAGGCGTTAGTGTGTGCATAGGGTTGATACAATAAGGGGAGATTATAATTATAATCATGTCTACTAGGTTGAGGCATAAATACATCAGGTGTAAAAGAAAAGAGACCATGGATGATCTTAAATACAGTACAAAGTTTTAAGTATATTCTCCTGTTTTCAAGTGTAGGAATTTGAGTGAGATGGAGTAGTTCCTGGTAGCCTAGATCCCACCTTTTCAAACATATTTTTAGTCCATATTTTTGCACATTCTCCACAGATTCTATGTCCTTTAAAAGGTGGGGATCCCACACAGGGGCGGCATATTCAAGGTGAGGACGCACTAGAGTTTTGTACATTTCTAGCAGTCTTTCACTGCATACGTTAGATGAGAATCTCCTATATAGTAGACCAATAAGTTTCTTTCCAGATGGAATCTATGTGCCTGGACCAAGACAAGTCTGATGAAATAAGAACTCCCAAGTACTTAAAGGCTTCTACCTGTTCAAGTGGTACCTTATTTAGCAGGAACTGTGGAGGATACCTGAGATTTCGCTTTCGTGAGATCAGCATGGTCTTACATTTAGCTGGATTCAGTGATAGATGATTGTTATCTACCCATGAACTGATTTTGTCAATGTCCAATTGTAGCTGCTGGTAATCCTCACTGCACTTAATTTGTTTGTATAGGAGCATGTCATCTGCATAGAGGTTTAGAACTGTGTTTTCAGACAGCTTGAGAGACGACACATCATCAATATAAATGAGGAATAGTAGTGGACCCAAAACGGAGCCCTGCGGAACTCCTGAAAGCACAGGTGAATCAGGAGATGAATCACCGCCGACGACCACATGTTGTTTTCTTTCAGCAAGGTAGCTGTGCAGCCATGAGAGGATGCGGGAATCCAGTGCATATGTGTTCAGTTTTTCTAAAAGCAGCCTGTGAGGAACTGAATCGAAGGCCTTGCGGAGGTCGAGGAAGACAGAGCATACATTGTGCCTGGATTCAAGTGCTTTAAGCCAGTCATGTGTTACAGCCAGTAGAGCTGTAACTGTGGATTTTCCAGGTTGGAATCCCCACTGCTTATTGGAGAGTGGTCTAATTTCATTGAGGTGGGTGGTGATTGCTTGATGAATGTGTCGCTCTAGCAGTTTGCTCACTACCGGTAGAAGGGATATTGGTCTGTAGTTGGCAACCTCATTATGTTTAGATGACTTTGGTACAGGTACAACAGAAGAAGTTTTCCAACAAGTTGGAAAGCGCCCGAGTTTGATGGAAATATTAAAAAGCTTAGCAAGGGATGGAGCGATGCTTGTTGCAGTATGTTTGAGCATTCTAATGGATATCCCATCTGGACCACTGGCTTTAGTGGCATCCAATGTTTGGATGTATGACAGGACTTCCTCCGTGGTACATAGGAGGTCTTCAGAACAGGTAGATCCAAACTCCATGTGAGTCTGACTCTCTTCATCTAACTGTGACAGGGGAGGAACTGATGCATTAAAGCAAGTTGAGAAATACTCATTGAGCATAGTAGCTTTCTCGTAGTTTGTTTCTGCGGTGGTTTCCTGATGATGAAGAGTTGGGATCGTGGATTGTTGCTTGTTAAGTACCTTTACCGCCTTCCAGAACTGCTTTTTGCTTCCTACATTAAGCCTGTTGAGGTATAAGTTCTTAGCTTCCCGTAGCATCTTTACAACTTTGTTACGTAATTTCTTGTACTTAGTTGCTACTTCAGGCCTGTCCGATCTCTTAGTAGCATGGAACGCCGCATTTCGTTTTCTCATATGGCGGATTATATTCTTAGTCAGCCAGGGTACATTCCTCCTTCCTTTCAATGTTTGTTGTGGAATGCATATAGAAATGACATCCATGAACTTTCTGTGCCAATTGGTGGCTGCGGTATCGATATCTTCCTCAGGTAATAAACTATCCCAATCAGTATCATCAAACATCTGACATGCCATTCTGAAGTCAGCATTTCTATACCTCCAGATGGTCCTAGGGGGTTGTTGCGCTTGTCTGCCGCTTAGTCTCCACTTAAATGAGAGTTGAAGTCCATTGTGATCAGAATTTGCAATAGGAGGCATTGTAGAACAATGGTGAAGCAGAGCTGTATTGGATACAAGGGCCAGGTCAATCAGCGAAGAATTCCCATTAGGACATGTGTGGGTGGGGGTACCTACAACTTGGGACAGTGACAACATCTGGAGAATACTGTTGAGTTTATAAAAATAAGGATGGTCTGTGTTACAAAAATCGACGTTAAAATCTCCTACCAATACAAAACTAGAGAACTGATGAGGTTACAAATTCAAAATGGTATTATAAAGGCTATCGAAAAAACTAACAGATGAAGAAGGTGGACGATACAAAACTGAAACACAGTGTTTGACAGTGTTAATGGTACTTGAACTAACAGACAGAGCTACAAGTTCTAGATCATTGGGACCCTTCTGTAGAATTTCCCAGCTCAGGGAATTGTGAATGTACACTAAAACCCCTCCACCATGTCTATTCCGATCCAATCTGACAATTTGATAGTTCTCAATTGAGATCTCACTATCAGATATATTTTCTGACAGCCAGGTTTCAACAATGCAGATGATGGAAGGATTGTTTGCAACGGCTTCAGCACGTAAACAAGCTAATTTTGGCAGAATACTTCTCGCATTGTAATATAGGATAGAAACATTGGAGTCAGATTGTTCTGGTGTACATTGTAAGTGTATTGTTTGTCTATTAGTTACAGGTATAGTATTATCATAGCTTACGCCTTCCAAGGAATGTGTCCTGCACCTTAGTGTTCTCCTAAAAAAGGAGAATTGTCGCTTGGGACTTTGTTGACACTGTTGGTATCAGAGTTCTGGTATCAGGCTTTCTGATACTATACAGATACTTTGACACAAACTTGTGTCATTGAAGTGCTTACACCGAAGTATTTGCGCTTGGACCATTATTCCACGCGCGGTCCAACATTTTCTGAAAATAATAGTCCGGCGGACCAAATTTTCCGGGAATTCTGGTCCCCCGGACCAAAATTTTCGCCGGACCAAAATTTCCGTGACATAAGATTACGCGCATGCGTTGAATTCTGGCGTTGAATTCAAATTTGAGACCAAAGATATCCTTGACTATCGTCGCTTGCAGTACGAATAGCGCGTTATTCGTACTGCAAGCGACGATAGCTGTGGTGGAGGACTGGGAACGAGGCTAATCCTTGACCTTGTTGAGAGAATGGCCCGCTGCTCGTTCAAGCTGCGAAGCATCACGAAGCAGCGCCTACAGCGATGATCTCAGGTGGAGAATTGTTTGGCAGAGAACTTAGCTAGGTGAAGCTTACGCATAACACAACGGAATTTGCAAATGAAACTTGTGGATGCCTGCATACCAGTTAGATCTGTACAACTAACACTATTTACACTGCAGACATAAGCCAATCGACAATCTTCCTGATAGATACTGTGTTCATATAAGTGTACTGACACACATAGCTAGTCTGCTATGTAACACAGCAACTATAGTAGCTACTATAGCACTAGTTGCTATACCTAATAAAGTACGTATACTTTTCCAAAGGTAGAGATGACAAGTTGTGGCTCAGACTACACACTGTGTTTCTGCAATGCACCATGACAGGTAAATTTATCCATGCTAATTCTTCATATATTGTTGCCCTGGCAACCACTCCATTGTGGTCAGACAGTTACCTAATTCCATGGGTTGCAGCTGTGCAATGACCCAAAGCTGTGTTTCTCTGGCCACCCTGTTGACCATCCATTCTTTTGACCATCCACCTGGAATGCCCTACAAGGGTTATTTTGCCATTTCTGCTATAAATCACATTTCTCAGGCCAGCCTACTGACTGTATTCATTGAAAACTCATTGGTCCATGCATCCACTGAAATGCAGCTTGTTTCATGTCCAATGATTCTGAAAAGGTTCTGCATTTGACTATAGTCATGTGTTGTGGGTGGTTGTCTTTGTGTTAGGTGTATGGAAGGGCTAGCTTATGTGCACCAATTGGTTAACATGTGTGCATGTGCAAAAAGAATAAGGGAAGAGGTAAGATTGAGGTACCCTTGTTCCCACTCCCTGCTAACCCCTAACCCTTCTCATATTATCAGAAAGAGCCTGCATGGGATTGAAGCGCACTATAGCTAGGCTATACCATGGATAATAGCTGTGTTTCTAAGGCCAGCCTGTTGACCATCCATTTATTGACCATCCTCCCCGCGCTCTATTATCCATGGCTATACATAGTCATGCTGAAGCAACTGTGGTGGTTACTAGCTACCGGGTGTACAGTGGATGTTGATCACCATGAGTAGCTAACAGTACCATGTTCACTTTTATTGGGTCTTCAAGCGTTACTGTCTGTTTCTGTTTTCCATTCAAAAATACAATTATCAATTGTTGACAAGTGCACACAGCCAATGGCTTCAATGTCCAGGTCATACCCTGATCTACATCTACATATATTACACGCACAAGTATTAACTAGAATGGAATACTGATATTGCAAAAAGTCCCCCCAAAATTTAGCTTAATATTATGCATTGCTGTCATGTAGTAGTAGATTGTTCATGATCGGGAAAAACAGGCTGATCATAAGGCTCAGGATGATCTTCAGGATGAAATGGTATGTATTCATAAGTATGATCATCATTCAGATTTCTGACATCCTGCAGACGCTGATTGGTCTCTCCATATGCTGGACAATCCATCATTCTCACAGCAGACTCGTTCGTCCTGATAAATCTTGAGTTGTCACTTCTGTGGATTAAGTATGAAGTTATATTCAGCACTTTGTACATTGCATGCTACAATGCAAGTGGGCAAGCTTTCTTCTAGCTATCTGGTTATAAGACTAGTGAACAACAAAACCTGAGGCAGTGGAAAGAACTTGTGTACATGTGTGAACTATAGCTCTTTATTTACCTTTTATTCAGATCCCTTAACTCATATGATGTTCTCCGCCTTCTTATAACCACTACAATCCCAACAACTATAACTGTTATGGCAATAACACAAACACCTGCAACCACTCCACCAACAATAGCTGTTGTAGACATATCTGTGACAGATGCACACTCGGGATCACTAAGGGAAGAAATGTGAACTGGGCACATGGAGTCGACGTCCAGAATCAACCCCAGTACAGTTATCGAGACGCCACTGGATGTCCACTGATGGATATAGTTAGTTAGTGTGGATGCATTTGTGGTCACAGTGCCATTCAGCTTGGAGCGAAAGATGACCTGGTTGAGCTGGTTTTCAGAGCATTGAAGCCCACTGACAGTATGGTCAATATGTCCTGCTGTAAACCCACACCGGCAGAGCTGTTCAGTTCTGTCTACCACAGCATTGACAATCTGGTCTCTCTTTTCCTCTATCCTATCTCTCTACAAAGGTGATTGATGGCATACGTGAACAGACAGAGTAACTACAGCTTTTAATACAGTGTTTAATTTTATTATAGTATAGCCACTTACCACCCACTCCATACAGTTGAAGTCACCAGCCAACCGGAGTTGGAAAAATGATGTTGAATGTAAATTTTCTACAATAGTAGACACATACAATAAGCAACTACACAAGCAGTTACCACCATGCACACTTGCATAATATAGCATAACACTGCAATAACTCACAGGTGAGTACTGATCACCAGACTGTTATGAGTAATTACTACACTGATCACTTTACCTGTATCCTGGATAGTACTGTTTGTTCGCTGCAGTATCTCCACCTCAACATCTCCACCCAGATTATTCTCGCCAATGGCACGAACATGAATAGTATAGTTTGTATAAGGTGTTAGGCCAGTGATTTCATAGTTAGTAGCATTCATGACCATCCTTTCTGTATAGCTGCTATCACTCATGATGTTGGGAGGCTGTTGTGGGGTATCTGATGCTCTGTAGAAGAGGTCATAGTACAATATAGGTCCGTTGGGATAGAGTGGAAGATCCCAGGACACTCGGATGGACTGGTTACTGGTAGCAACTGCCATCAGGTTAGTCACTGCAGTAGGTTCTGTAGATATTCAGGAAAAAAAGAACATTTATATGTGTATTCAATTAAAATTTGTTTGTGTGTAATGCCAAACTCACCAATTGCTATAGACCTGTGTCTTGTCATTTCACTGGGTCCTGACACACCACGTTTGATGTTGAATGCATATATTGTCACCTGGTAGTTAGCGTAAGGAAGTCCACTTGGAAACACATACTCTTGCTGACTTCCATCAACCATCACTGAACTTGGTGGTGTATTCTGCCTTCTCTGCTGAGGGTAGGGTAGTGTTTGGTCAGCAGAGTACATGAGCATGTAGTTGAAGGACCCGTTGCGCAGAGATGGGGGAGTCCACATGATTTGAACGGTTACAGTATTGTTGTTGTATGTGTTTCTTGATGAGGTGATTGCAAGATTGGTGACTGCCTGGGGAGCTGTTCAGAAAGTGTATGCAGTCATATAAAATACCAAAAGCAAACTTCAAGACGGTCTTACCATCTTCATCTGTTTGATTCACTGTGCTGGACAGAGGCCCACAACCTACACTCGTGAATGCACAGACAGTTATGTTGTAGTTGGTATTAGGAGTCAGGTCTGTGATAACAAGCTGCGTGTCCTCTGCAGTTAGGTTGTATGGGCTTCCAGGCATGCCTTGTTCTCCAGGAGGATCAAGTGGACCTGGTAAAGGGTCGTGTGTAACCTGGTGTTGAAGCATATGCAGTATTATTACAAGAAATCCTGTCAGTGCCTTGTTTACGTAGCTCTGCCAACTTACAGTGTATCCTCTTCTAATACCGTAGTCACAGAGAGGGTGCTGCCAGGTGACCTCAAGTGCAGTTGAGTTGAGGTACATGACAGTTAGTCCACGAGGCTCAGTTGGAACTAGATGTAGCAAATTATTAAATACATGTTGAAGCCATTTGAGGCACAGTTGTAGCTGTACTGTAGTAATCATACCATCTTCAGGTGTTGTAAAATTCCTTGAACTTGAAAATGGCCCAGGACCCACTGCAGTTTCAGCTTGAACCCGGAATTGATACACAGTGTGAGGAGCTAAATGGAGTAACCATGTATGCACAATGACAGTCAGATGAGAGTTAGACACATGTATTGTATGCATACTCACTGAGCTCTGTCAGTGTGGCTGTAATCAGTGTTCCATCAACAGTCATATTGCGACTGACATTCATCTGTCCTCCCAGAATACATTCATTCCTGACTCCATCAGTCTGCCTCCTGCGGCGGCCCATGTCTTGTGGTGGCATGCTGGAGACTGCTACATAGTTGACAATATAGCGGATGACCACTCCGTTAGGATCTGTTGGGGGGTTCCACCTGACTATCACTGAGAAAGGACTCAGGAGATCCCCCGGTTCCACTGGTGGTGGTCTGGGTACTTCTCCGTGTTCTGATTGGGAATAATCAGCAGACATTTGGTAACATGTGCACATGTGCACACACATTAGCTTTATATATACGCAGTGGCTATATTGACACCGAAAAAATCGGTGGCGATAACGGCCACTAAACGACTATTGCCGCCGACCGGTGGCACACAGAGCCATGGACTGACTATTGCCACCGAACACACACTTGCCTTTTGGCTTTCGCGAGTCTCTGACGACAATGGACATTCACTGATGTCATGCACCTCGTTCCCAGGCCTTCCCCGCCTCCAGTGATCACTGGAGGCGGGCAAGGCCTGAGAACGATCGAGGCAAAATATACTAATACGGATACCTCACCGCTTTGAAGTCATAAGATTTGCCTAGCACTCTACCTGAACTTCATAATTTTGTTTACTGAAGTTATGTGATATTATAAATTCAGCAATGACTACAATTCCAGTGACCAATGATCTTAGTTCCAGGGAAGATTCCAACACATGTATGGTGATACCATTATTTACAATTTGAGCACAAATCCATACTATCAAATTCTCAAATGATGATTGTAATGTCCTCCTTTTCAAGACACATCAAAAGAATTGGAACGGAGAGTCTCGACAATATGTCACTCTTGAAGGGTCATTGCCTTCACAAAGGGTATGTGCAAATGCGAGTGCAAAAAGTCCACAAATGGATCTATCAGTCTGCTGTTGCATGCACATCTGGGTACACAACATAGGCGTAGGAAGCAAATTTGAAGTGTAGAGGCCATGTTGTACCGCGCGAAGCGCGGCGGAAAAATGTAAAATAATTTCGCCGCGCGTAGCGCGGCGGCGAATTTTTTCAAAGTGTGCACCTTTAGACTGCAAAATAAAGCCTTTTTTTTCAAGGGTATAAGCTTTCAGACCTTCCCAACCGTCCAGTAAGATTATACGTACTGACTTCGTCGTTGTTCCCAGGAGACCGCCCAGCTTTCGTCGTTTGTATAGTAGTCTCTGTGAAAATGTGCACTATAGCCTCGTACCAAGCCATCTCACTGCCAAGATTTTGATTGCTTTGTAGTGTACTTTAAGCGGAAATGTACGCATGTAACTGCATATGAGACTGGTGCAACGAAGAGGCTGCTTGAGCTTAGGCTCGTTCCCAGGGAACGAGGCTAGCTTTAGCTATTATACTAACTTTAGCAGGTTATGAATATTAATTTGCGGCCTAAAAAGTGTAGCGGCCAAAGCCGCCACGGACGCTACGGTTCCTACGCCACTGCACAAGATACACAGTATGAGCTGAGTAATATATATTTCAAAAGTGTTGCAATGGACTCCTTGGTGTTGGAAGGAACATCGCCGGTCCTCATGCTATCGTAAACCTTCACCATCTGAGGTTTGCAGGCAATGGTTGATATACCATAGATAGTGGACTGTCCACTATCTATGGATATACAAACCCAATGTTGATCAGCACAGTTCAATATCCGAACGAACTCACAATTATCTTCTGCCATGATAGCATATGGTCTATGGGCGCGCTATAGCGTATACCGCCTAGCTACCACTTGATTTGAGCTGGTCACCCCCTTCCTTGTTGTCATTTTGAACCCTGCTTTACAGTCACATTGTTATATCATAGGCGTAGGAAGCAAATTTGAAGTGCAGAGGCCATGCTGTGTCGCGCGAAGCGCTGCTAAGAGAATGGAAATTTATTTCGCCGCGCGTAGCGCGGCGGCGAATTTTTTTAAGTGTGCACCTTTAGACTGCAAAATAAAGCCATTTTTCAACGGTGTATAATAATCTAGCCTCGTTCTCAGACCTTACCATCCCTCCAGTACAATAATCAATATTCAATTTATGTGGAAAACCTGACCCAGGAGACCGCCCAGCTAGCTTTCGTCGCTTGTAGTACATGTAGTCTCTTTGAAAATCTGCCGATTAGCTTCGTATGCCGAGCCATCTCACTGCCAAGATTTCGATCATCTTATAGTGTACTTTAATCGGAAATGTACGCATGTAACTGCATACGAGACTGATGCAATAAAGACGCTGCAGCAGTCGCTGCTTGACCTTAGCCTCGCTCCCAGAGAACGAGGCTAGCTTGCATGAGCTAACTTATAGCATGCAGGTTATGAATATTAATTTACGGCCAAAAAAGTGTAGCGGCCAAAGCCGCTACGGCCGCTACGGTTCCTACGCCACTGTATATATAAGTATAGTGTACATTTTTAACAGTTCATTTCTTGTAAGGGTTCTTGCCATGCCTCACCCTCTATGTACATATACACTTAGAGCAAATTTTGAGCTGCAGTCGCCACCGGTTGGTGTCAATAGCATCTTAGCGGCTCATTCTGCCACCGATTTTCGGTGGCAATAGCCTCAGCCTTATATATATCCGACTCACCATCTTGGTCAGTAACGACAATGATGGGAGTGCTGTAAGGCCCCTCCCCCACAGTCACCGCTGTAACTTCAATACTATAGTTAGTGAACTCCTCTAGATTTTCTATGATATAGGATAACTGTTGCTCTGGAATCAACTCAGTTGTGGTAGTGATGTTCGTATTCGTAGCATATCGAATCCTGAAACCTCTGAGGATACCATACAACACCTCCTCCCTTGGTCGATCCCACTCCACAAGAATACTGGTTGAGGAGTCACTCTGTCCACGAACATTCCTAGGAGGCTCTCCAGGAACTGAATACAAAACAAAGACACATAAATTTCCTAGGTACTTGGGTACATATTTTTGCAAACCCACCATTTTCACTGGTAGTCTCCACCTCTGTAGAGAATGGCCCTGTACCAATTGTGAAAGCTGCAACTGACACATTATAGCTGGTGAAATTGTTCAGACCCCTCAGGATGGTGCTGAGAGTATCTCCTGAAACATTTGTAGATGCCAGAGTTTCTGTCTGATTGACAATGTAGTATTCAAGGATGTAGTATCGGAGTACTCCATTGACGTCAATCTCATTAGGCCTCTCCCATGAGACATTCAGCTCATTGGCGCTGATGTTTACTACTGTGAGGTTGCCAGGAGCAGCAGCAGGAGCTGAAATATAACAATGAAACATGTCCCATTTAAGGTGGCGGTGAAGTCTTTCGGCGGAGGTTAACGAAAACATGAACATGGGTTACAGTCAGGACCAGGGTTACTCCTAGTTTCAGGGTTAGGGTTTGCTTTAGGGCAATCTTGCTTTGCCTATTTTAAAAAGGGTTTTAGTAGCTCATTAATATATTCATGAACCCAAAATTGCCACTCGATGGATGCATCTACATGCTCACTGTAGGTAGCTAGCGTCCTAACCACCAATGTATCTCAAACCAATCTATGTCAGCTTTTGTTCAGAGCTACTCTCAAAGTCAGGCTAGACTCATGTTTGTCGCTACTCTTGGAATGGACAACTTTGACTGCACCAAAATGAATGCACATTTCACAGCTTGTCTACAGGAGGGGCTCATTCACGAGTGGTAGTACCAACGATATATTGGGCATTCTAGTTAAAGCCCAGCCCAGCACTCGAAGCACCGGGCCACGATCACCTACTAGGCTTGGCATACGATCGCAAGACCTGGGCCTGCCCAATGAGTACAGTCTTGGCCACTGTGGCCTTTCTGCTGCTTCTAGATACAAGCTTGCTTTCACAAGCAGGCACTTCGCACTACTCACAGTTACAGCTGACACTACAGCACTCTAGCTACTTCTTTTTTTTTCTTTTTTTTTTTAAGTCGATCTAGACTCCCAAAACGGACTGTGCGCTAAAAGTTTACAAAGACAAAGAATTCTATCAGCTTGGATTCCAGCCTTGAAAACACAGGGTTCCCTGCCACCTTAATGTGGATACTTTTGATATTGATTACATGTACTTTATCTTACTCCACTCACCATCCTCCAGAGTCATGTTCACCCTGGCAACACTGAATGGTCCAGGACCCTCACTGGTGTATGCTCTCACTCTGATGGTGTACTCTACATACTCCTCCAACCCTCCTAGCTCCACCACCAGCACTGAACCATTGGTAGTGGTGAGTCTAGTGGAGGGGATCTCATCAAATGTACTCTGGTTGACCTCTACCTCATACTGGGTGATGACTCCATTCCTTGATATCTCTGGTACTGGGTCCCATGTCACCAAGATGGCAGTGGAAGAAAGAGTGAGGACTTGCACATTGTCTGGAGGAGCATTTGGTACTAGAGAGGTGGAAGAAACATGGCATGCATATAAAAACACTCAGCTGTATGATTGTAGCAACATAATGCACCACTGCAAAAACAAACAAACAAACAAGCAAATTGGTGTTTTAATTAATCTTAATTACCCTGGTTGGAGGAGATGGTTTATAGAGTTTATCTTGTAATAGAGGCTAATTGGATAAGGCGCGCAATCAAAGAGGAAGCTTGTCCAGACCTTCTTACAACCCTGTTGCTGTAGCATGCATGTGAATATCTGCATGCAGATAGTAACCACTGAACATTTGTGAGGGAGTAGCTAACTGACTTGTTTAACAACTCCCTCCTCTTTTTGAGGTGCATGCAGGGGTGAGTCTATTGGTGGTGGGGATTTCATGAAGTGTATTTTATTAGACTCTACTTCATACAGTGTGAGGATTTCATTCCTTAGTATCTTTGGTGTCATGGTGGGAAAGGTATATACTACCCCTATTGGTGCCCATTGCAGACAGAGCAACCCTGAGCAGTTTCTTATCTGGCCTGTCAAACCACAGCACTGTGTATTTGTACATGTGTGTACCTTTGTGGGTCAGTGTTATAACTAGATTTTGAAGTTGAACTTTTTACCTTTTTGGATAGTACTGTTTGTTCGTTGCAGTATCTCCACAGCAACATCTCCACCCAGATTATTCTCGCCAATGGCACGAACATGGATACTATAGTTTGTATAAGGTGTCAGGCCAGTAATTTCATAGTTAGTAGCATTCATGACCATCCTTTCTGTATAGCTGCTATCACTCATGATGTTGGGAGGTTGTTGTGGGGTATCTGATGCTCTGTAGAAGAGGTTATAGTACAGTATAGGTCCATTGGGATAGAGTGGAAGATCCCAGGACACTCGGATGGACTGGTTACTGGTAGCAACTGCCATCAGGTTAGTCACAGCAGTAGGCTCTGTAGATATTCAGGAAAAAGAGAACATTTATATGTGTTTAAAATTTGTTTGTGTGTAATGCCAAACTTACCAATTGCTAGAGACCTGTGTCTAGTCATTTCACTGGGTCCTGACACACCACGTTTGATGTTGAATGCATGTATTGTCACCTGGTAGTTAGCGAAAGGAAGTCCACTAGAAACCACATACTCTTGTTGACTTCCATCAACCATCACTGGACCTAGTGTTGCACTCTGCCTTCTCTGCTGAGGGTAGGGTGGTGTTTGGTCAGCAGAGTACATGAGCATGTAGTTGAAGGACCCGTTGCGCAGAGATGGGGGAGTCCACGTGATTTGGATAGTTACAGTATTGTCATTGTTAGTGTTTCTTGATGAGGTGATTGCGAGATTGGTGACTGCCTGGGGAGCTGTTCAGAAAGTGTATGCAGTCATATAAAATACCAAAAGCAAACTTCAAGACACTCTTACCATCTTCATCTGTTTGATTCACTTTGCTGGACAGAGGCCCACAACCTACACTTGTGAATGCACAGACAGTTATGTTGTAGTTGGTATTAGGAGTCAGGTCTGTGATAACAAGCCGTGTGTCCTCTGCAGTTAGGTTGTATGGACTTCCAGGCATGCCTTGTTCTCCAGGGGGATCAAGTGGAGCTGGTGAAGGGTCATGTGTGACCTGGTGTTGAAGCATATGCGTTATTACAAGTAATACTGTATATATGGCCTTGTTTAGCTCTGCCAACTTACAGTGTATCCTCTTCTAATGCCATAGTCACAGAGAGGGTGCTCCCAAGTGACCTCAAGTGTAGTTGAGTTTAGGTACATGACAGTTAGTCCACGAGGCTCAGTTGGAACTAAAGGTAGGTGTGGCAATTGATGCACGATATAGTTAATAACTAATAAACTCAGAAAGCCAATTGTAGAATCATACCATCTTCAGGGGTTGTAAATGGTGTAGAGTTTGAGAATGGCCCAGAACCAATTGTAGTTTCAGCTTGAACCCGGAACTCATACACAGTGTCTGGAGCTAAAATGGGAGACCCACACACAATGACAGTCAAGTGAATGAGTTGATGCGTGTTTTATACTCACTGAGGTCTGTCAGTGTGGCTGTAGTCTGTGTTCCATCAACAGTCATATTGCGACTGACATTCATCTGTCCTCCCAGAATACATTCATTCCTGACTCCTTCAGTCTGCCTCCTGCGGCGCCCCATGTCTTGTGGTGGCATGCTGGATACTGCTACATAGTTGACAATATAGCGGAGGATCACTCCGTTAGGATCTGTTGGGGGGTTCCACCTGACTATCACTGAGAAAGGACTCAGGAGATCCCCCTCGTCCACTGGTGGTGGTGGAGGTACTGGTCCAGTTTCTGATTGGAAATAATCAACAGTTACTTGGTAACATGCACATGAACACATACATTAGCTTTATAACTAACCTTTTTGATCAGTGATGACAATGATGGGAGTGCTGTAAGGCCCCTCCCCCACAGTCACCGCTGTAACTTCAATACTGTAGTTAGTAAACTCCTCTAGATTTTCTATGATATAGGATAACTGCTGCTCTGGAATCAACTCAGTTGTGGTAGTGATGTTTGTATCCATGGCAACACCATATCGAATCCTGAATCCTCTGAGGATGCCATACAATACATCCTCCCTTGGTCGATCCCACTCCACAAGAATACTGGTTGAGGAGTTACTTTGTGCGCTAACATTCCTAGGAGCCTCTCCTGGAACTGAGTATGAAACAGTAGCAACATAAAATTATGAATTTCCCAGATATTTGGTACATATTTTTGCAAACCCACCATTTCCACTGGTAGTCTCCACCTCTGTAGAGAATGGTCCCGTGCCAATGGTGAAAGCTGCAACTGACACACTATAGCTGGTGAAATTGTTCAGACCCCTCAGGACAGTGCTGAGAGTATCTCCTGAAACATTTGTAGATGCCAGAGTTTCTGTCTGATTGACAATGTAGTATTCAAGGATGTAGTATCGAAGTACTCCATTGATGTGAATATCATTGGGCCTCTCCCATGAGACATTCAGTTCATTGGCGCTGATGTTTACTACTGTGAGGTTGCCAGGAACAGCAGCAGGAGCTGAAATATAACAAAGAAACATAACCCATTTAATGTGGATATTGATTACATGTACTTTTTCATGTCCTCCTGGAGAAATATGAGGAAAAATAACTAACAAAAAGCTGTAAGTAAGGGATCCTTTGATTGATCACATACATGGTGTCTTGCTAGCTAGCAACTGATATCCACAGGAAACATTGTACTCTGGCAAAAGTGATCCAGTGTAAAAATACAAAAGAATTCATACCATCCTCAAAGGTCTGATTGTCCACACCAGAACTGAATGGTCCAGGGCCGACAATGGTATAGGCTCTGACAGTGATGTTGTATTCAACGTACTCCTGTAGTCCTCCCAGTACTATTGATGTGTTGCTTGTGTTCATGGTCATAGTCATCAGTTGCCCACCAAATGTCATCAGTGGCTCATACTGAACCTCATAGAGGACGATGATACCATTCTGGTCAACTGCTGGAACCTCATCCCAGCTGACCAGAATCTCAGTAGAAGAGATGGTAGTGGGTTCGACATTCTGTGGATAGCCGGATGGAGCTGGAAAGAAATAAGGTAGGAGGTAGTGACGCAAGACCACAGTTACATTCAATGTGTCAACTAATCAGAGGCACAGAAAATAGGGCTTATCACAAGATTTACCATCCTCAAAGGTCCGATTGTCCACACCAGGGCTGAATGGTCCAGGGCCAACACTGGTATAGGTTCTGACAGTGATGTTGTATTCAACGTACTCCTGTAGTCCTCCCAGTACTACTGAAGTGTTGCTTGTGTTCATGGTCATAGTCATCAGTTGCCCACCAAATGTCATCAGTGGTTCATACTGAACCTCATAGAGGATGATGATCCCATTCTGATCAATTGCTGGAATCTCATCCCAGCTGACCAGAATCTCAGTAGAAGAGATGGTAGTGGGTTCGACATTCTGTGGATAGCCAGATGGAGCTGGAAAGAAATAAGGTAAGTATTTGTGGTGTGCCTGAGCAAGCCCCACACTAGCTGGACTGCATTGCGAACATGTGAGTGTATGTTTGTTTGCTTTCTTGTGGCCACTTACATTACGTTTTAAATAAGCTCATTCAATATTGACACAAGTTCATCATCAAAATTGAATTTCCACGGCACAGTGCTTATTGAATGAGAGCTATTACCACACTGTAACGTCGGCATGACATTTGGAGATTGGGGGTGAAGACAACTCAAATTAAAGCATGCATGCCAGCTTATTCAGCAGGCTGCTCGGTCACAGACACCAAAAATTATGCACGATGGTTGAGGTCACTGTAGGTAAGGGTCATGCATGAATGATACTAGGCCTACATGCATGGTTAGTGTTCCATGACAAAATATGGAACCAGCACTGTGCTGCGTGCTCAAGTTTGCCTCACAATGATCAAGCATCTCTCTAGTATTCAATGAAACTAGCAGATACAGAAAGTCCACGTAGCAGTATGCCTACTTACCATCCTCAAAAGTCCGATTGTCCACACCAGGACTGAATGGTCCAGGGCCAACACTGGTGAAGGCTCTGACAGAGATGTTGTATTCAACGTACTCCTGTAGTCCTCCCAGTACTACTGAAGTGTTGCTTGTGTTCATGGCCATAGCCATCAGTTGCCCACCAAATGTCATCAGTGGATCATACTGAACCTCATAGAGGATAACGATCCCATTCTGATCAATTGCTGGAATCTCATCCCAGCTGACCAGAATCTCAGTAGAAGAGATGGTAGTGGGTTCGACATTCTGTGGATAGCCAGATGGAGCTGGAAAGAAATAAGGTAGGAGGTAGTGACACAACACAACACAGTAATATTCAACAACACCTGTAGATCTGGTAATTGCTGATACCCAAGTAGCAGTGCATGTGCCTACTTACCATCCTCAAAGGTCCGATTGTTCACACCAGGACTGAATGGTCCAGGGCCAACACTGCAGGTATAGGCTCTGACAGAGATGTTGTACTCAACGTACTCCTGCAGTCCTCCCAGTACTATTGATGTGTTGCTTGTGTTCATGGTCATAGTCATCAGCTGCCCACCAAATGTCATCAGTGGATCATACTGAACCTCATAGAGGATAATGACCCCATTCTGGTCCACTGGTGGAACCTCATCCCAGCTGACCAGAATCTCAGTAGACGAGATGGTAGTGGGTTCGACATTCTGTGGATAGCCAGATGGAGCTGGAAAGGAATGAGGAAAAGGAAAATAACAAAACCAGTAGAATCTGATGTGCTAATTGCTGCAATCCAAGTAGCAGTGTGCCTACTTACCATCCTCAAAGGTCTGATTGTCCACACCAGGACTGAATGGTCCAGGGCCAACAATGGTGTAGGCTCTGACGGAGATGTTGTATTCAACGTACTCCTGAAGTCCTCCCAGTACTATTGAAGTGCTGCTTGTGTTTATGGTCATAGTCATCAGTTGCCCACCAAATGTGATCATTGGCTCATACTGAACCTCATAGAGGATGATGACCCCATTCTGGTCTGCTGGTGGAACCTCATCCCAGCTGACCAGAATCTCAGTAGAAGAGACTGTGGTTGCTGTAACATCTTGTGGAAAGCTTGAAGGAGCTAGTGGAAAATGTTGAGAAATCATAACCGAGTGTATGACAAAAGTGGCTACAATGCTCACTATCTTGAAATGTGTGATTGTTTACAGTAGGACTGAATGGTCCAGCACCAACACTGGTATAAGCTCTAACAGCAATGGAGTACTCAACAAGTGCTTCCAAGTTTTGTAGTGAGAGCATCAATACAGGACCGTCAGTCATTGTATAGTTAATTGGTGGGATTTCGTCAAATGATGATTGGTTGGATTGGACCTCATAGTGATCAATCACTCCTCTGCGATCTATTTCTGGAATGGCATCCCAAGTCACAAAAATTTCTATGGCAGATATTGTTAAAGCTTGAACATTTTGAGGGTAGCCAGAAGGAACTGGAAAAGGAATAAACATTGACTCACTTGAGCTGAAAGGACTAAGGTTATTGACTAACATACCTTCTTCTAGTGTTCTAATGGAAGCTATGTCACTGGGGGTACTGTCGCCAATCTCATTGAAGGCCACAACAGTAAAGTTGTAGGTGACACCAGGGTGGAGTCCAGTGATGTCAGCCATCTCGACTGTACTGTTGACAACTTGCATACTACCACCAAGGAAGGCTGGCTGCTGGCACACGACCCTGTACCCTGTGATGGGGGCATTGTTGTCATGGGGCTCATCCCACACCAGGCTGATGCTACGAGAGGTGATGTTAACTGATCTTGTATTCTGAGGCTGCTGTGGACGATCTGGAGCAATAAAAGTAATAACAATGGCATTTATGGAATGTGGTAAGTCTTATTCATAAGTCACTTAGTAAATTCAAAATATTCTGCATCATTGAAGTAGACTCACCTTGTATGAGCACATTCACAGGCCCACTCGATACAGTCTGAAATTCTAGACTTGATGCATTACAAGTATACGTTCCTGAATCAGTTGCCATTGTTGTTGAAACACTGAGTACACTTAATGAAACCCTGGAGCTACTTTGTGGTATGATTGTGATCCGGCTACTCTCATTTACAGCTGTCCCATTGTGAAACCACAAGATGGACGGTACAGGATAACCGGTTGCATTGCACATCAGCGTGAAATTTTCAGAAGTAGTCACATTCAAGTCAGTTGAGGTGTTCAGAATGAGAGGAGAAACTATGATCAAGATAAGAGATAACGATAAATGTAATAGGAAACATCAACAAAATAGACATAACAAACCATTCAGAGTGACAACAGTGGTGTCATTGCCAGCTTCATTCTCCACAAGGCACTGGTAATCACTGCCACCAAAGGCATCCTCAACTGCTATCTGAAGCACTGGTTCACTTGCAACAACTGCACCACCAGATATTCTAAACCATGTGAAGTTGTTTCCAGGTCCTCCCAGAGCAGAACAGGTGAAATTCACTACCGTGTTCCTTTCTCCACTGATGACTTGGGGCGTGGCCTCAATGCTGCCCTCAGGAGAAACTGTAAAGTGTAGTGGACACAAGTAAACTTTATACAAAGCATCACAGATTTGGATGTACATTGGCTACATACCAGTTAGTACAGCTTGGTTCGATGTAGCATTCCTGCTTGTCCCTGGCAGACTGGCTACACAGCGATAGCTCCCCTCATCTCCAAACACTGCTGGTGTAAACTCAAGCACAAGACCATTACTTACAGTATAAAATGTGGCTGTTGTCTCGTTATATTTTTCCCATGTGTATTCAGGATCTGGGAAACTTTCAGCTGCACAGGTGAAGTTCACAACTGTTCCATTTCTGGTCAGTATGTTGGTTGGTTGTGTGACTATGATGGGCTCAACATAGAGCATAGCTGTACCACTGTCATTGCCTGCAGCGTTATCAACCACACAGGTATAGTTCCCCCCATTCGTAGCAGTGATGTTACTAACGATCAGAGTTGTGTCAGTTTCATTCATCAAATCTTCTCCATTCTTCTGCCACTGGTAAGTATTGTCAGGACCACCTTGTGCAGAGCAGTTGAATGTAACAGTTCCTCCAACGTCAGCTATCACCATCTCAGGTGAAACGGCTACACTACCCTCAGGAGACACTGCAACATAAACAGATTCATCATGCATAACAGCAATGAAGTATGTAAAATGGTACATTTTGCTACATACCAGTTAGTACAGCTTGGTCCGATGTAGCATTCCTGCTTGTCCCCTGCAGACTGGCTACACAGCGATAGCTTCCCTCATCTCCAAACACTGCTGGTGTAAACTCAAGCACAGGACCATTACTTACAGTATAAAATGTGGCTGTTGTCTCGTTATATTTTTCCCATGTGTATTCAGGATCTGGGAAACTTTCAGCTGCACAGGTGAAGTTTACTACTGTTCCATTTCTGGTCAGTATGTTGGTTGGTTGTGTGACTATGATGGGCTCAACATAGAGCACAGCTGTACCACTGTCATTGCCTGCAGCGTTATCAACCACACAGGTATAGTTCCCCCCATTCGTAGCAGTGATGTTACTAACGATCAGAGTTGTGTCAGTTTCATTCATCAAATCTTCTCCATTCTTCTGCCACTGGTAAGTATTGTCAGGACCACCTTGTGCAGAGCAGTTGAATGTAACAGTTCCTCCAACGTCAGCTATCACCATCTCGGGTGAAACGGCTACACTACCCTCAGGAGACACTGCAACATAAACAGATTCATCATGCATAACAGCAATGAAGTATGTAAAATGGTACATTTTGCTACATACCAGTTAGTACAGCTTGGTCCGATGTAGCATTCCTGCTTGTCCCTGGCAGACTGGCTACACAGCGATAGCTTCCCTCATCTCCAAACACTGCTAGTGTAAACTCAAGCACAGGACCATTACTTACAGTATAAAATGTGGCTGTTGTCTCGTTATATTTTTCCCATGTGTATTCAGGATCTGGGAAACTTTCAGCTACACAGGTGAAGTTCACAACTGTTCCATTTCTGGTCAGTATGTTGGTTGGTTGTGTGACTATGATGGGCTCAACATAGAGCACAGCTGTACCACTGTCATTGCCTGCAGCGTTACCAACCACACAGGTATAGTTCCCCCCCATTCGTAGCAGTGATGTTACTAACGATCAAAGTTGTGTCAGTTTCATTCATTAAATCTTCTCCATTCTTCTGCCACTGGTAAGTATTGTCAGGACCACCTTGTGCAGAGCAGTTGAATGTAACAGTTCCTCCAATGTCAGCTATCACCATCTCTGGTGAAACGGCTACAGTACCCTCAGGAGACACTGCAACATAAACAGATTCATCATGCATAACAGCAATGAAGTATGTAAAATGGTACATTTTGCTACATACCAGTTAGTACAGCTTGGTCCGATGTAGCATTCCTGCTTGTCCCTGGCAGACTGGCCACACAGCGATAGCTCCCCTCATCTCCAAACACTGCTGGTGTAAACTCAAGCACAGGACCATTACTTACAGTATAAAATGTGGCTGTTGTCTCGTTATATTTTTCCCATGTGTATTCAGGATCTGGGAAACTTTCAGCTGCACAGGTGAAGTTTACTACTGTTCCATTTCTGGTCAGTATATTGGTTGGTTGTGTGACTATGATGGGCTCAACATAGAGCACAGCTGTACCACTGTCATTGCCTGCAGCGTTACCAACCACACAGGTATAGTTCCCCCCATTCGTAGCAGTGATGTTACTAACGATCAGAGTTGTGTCAGTTTCATTCATCAAATCTTCTCCATTCTTCTGCCACTGGTAAGTATTGTCAGGACCACCTTGTGCAGAGCAGTTGAATGTAACAGTTCCTCCAACGTCAGCTATCACCATCTCGGGTGAAACGGCTACACTACCCTCAGGAGACACTGCAACATAAACAGATTCATCATGCATAACAGCAATGAAGTATGTAAAATGGTACATTTTGCTACATACCAGTTAGTACAGCTTGGTCCGATGTAGCATTCCTGCTTGTCCCTGGCAGACTGGCTACACAGCGATAGCTTCCCTCATCTCCAAACACTGCTAGTGTAAACTCAAGCACAGGACCATTACTTACAGTATAAAATGTGGCTGTTGTCTCGTTACATTTTTCCCATGTGTATTCAGGATCTGGGAAACTTTCAGCTGCACAGGTGAAGTTCACAACTGTTCCATTTCTGGTCAGTATGTTGGTTGGTTGTGTGACTATGATGGGCTCAACATAGAGCACAGCTGTACCACTGTCATTGCCTGCAGCGTTACCAACCACACAGGTATAGTTCCCCCCATTCGTAGCAGTGATGTTACTAACGATCAGAGTTGTGTCAGTTTCATTCATCAAATCTTCTCCATTCTTCTGCCACTGGTAAGTATTGTCAGGACCACCTTGTGCAGAGCAGTTGAATGTAACAGTTCCTCCAACGTCAGCTATCACCATCTCGTGTGAAACGGCTACACTACCCTCAGGAGACACTGCAACATAAACAGATTCATCATGCATAACAGCAATGAAGTATGTAAAATGGTACATTTTGCTACATACCAGTTAGTACAGCTTGGTCCAATGTAGCATTCCTGCTTGTCCCTGGCAGACTGGCTACACAGCGATAGCTCCCCTCATCTCCAAACACTGCTGGTGTAAACTCAAGCACAGGACCATTACTTACAGTATAAAATGTGGCTGTTGTCTTGTTATATTTTTCCCATGTGTATTCGGGATCTGGGAAACTTTCAGCTGCACAAGTGAAATTCACAACTGTTCCATTTCTGGTCAGTATGTTGGTTGGTTGTGTGACTATGATGGGCTCAACATAGAGCATAGCTGTACCACTGTCATTGCCTGCAGCGTTATCAACCACACAGGTATAGTTCCCCCCATTCGTAGCAGTGATGTTACTAACGATCAGAGTTGTGTCAGTTTCATTCATCAAATCTTCTCCATTCTTCTGCCACTGGTAAGTATTGTCAGGACCACCTTGTGCAGAGCAGTTGAATGTAACAGTTCCTCCAACGTCAGCTATCACCATCTCGGGTGAAACGGCTACACTACCCTCAGGAGACACTGCAACATAAACAGATTCATCATGCATAACAGCAATGAAGTATGTAAAATGGTACATTTTGCTACATACCAGTTAGTACAGCTTGGTCCGATGTAGCATTCCTGCTTGTCCCTGGCAGACTGGCTACACAGCGATAGCTCCCCTCATCTCCAAACACTGCTGGTGTAAACTCAAGCACAGGACCATTACTTACAGTATAAAATGTGGCTGTTGTCTCGTTATATTTTTCCCACGTGTATTCAGGATCTGGGAAACTTTCAGCTACACAGGTGAAGTTTACTACTGTTCCATTTCTGGTGAGTATGTTGGTTGGTTGTGTGACTATGATGGGTTCAACATAGAGCATAGCTGTACCACTGTCATTGCCTGCAGCGTTACCAACCACACAGGTATAGTTCCCCCCATTCGTAGCAGTGATGTTACTAACGATCAGAGTTGTGTCAGTTTCATTCATCAAATCTTCTCCATTCTTCTGCCACTGGTAAGTATTGTCAGGACCACCTTGTGCAGAGCAGTTGAATGTAACAGTTCCTCCAACGTCAGCTATCACCATCTCGGGTGAAACGGCTACACTACCCTCAGGAGACACTGCAACATAAACAGATTCATCATGCATAACAGCAATGAAGTATGTAAAATGGTACATTTTGCTACATACCAGTTAGTACAGCTTGGTCCGATGTAGCATTCCTGCTTGTCCCTGGCAGACTGGCCACACAGCGATAGCTCCCCTCATCTCCAAACACTGCTGGTGTAAACTCAAGTACAGGACCATTACTTACAGCATAAAATGTGGCTGTTGTCTCGTTATATTTTTCCCATGTGTATTCAGGATCTGGGAAACTTTCAGCTACACAGGTGAAGTTCACAACTGTTCCATTTCTGGTCAGTATGTTGGTTGGTTGTGTGACTATGATGGGCTCAACACAGAGCACAGCTGTACCACTGTCATTGCCTGCAGCATTGCTCACCACACAGGTATAGTTCCCCCCATTCATAGCAGTGATGTTACTAATGATCAGAGTTGTGTCAGTTTCATTCATCAAATCTTCTCCATTCTTCTGCCACTGGTAAGTATTGTCAGGACCACCTTGTGCAGAGCAGGTGAATGTAACAGTTCCTCCAACGTCAGCTATCACCATCTCGGGTGAAACGGCTACACTACCCTCAGGAGACACTGCAACATAAACAGATTCATCATGCATAACAGCAATGAAGTATGTAAAATGGTACATTTTGCTACATACGTACCTGTTAGTACAGCCAGTTGTGATGTACCATTCCTGCTTGTCCATGGTAGAGCGGCCACACAACGATAACTCCCCTCATCTCCAAACACTGCTGGTGTAAACTCAAGCACTGGACCGCTGCTCACCCTATCAAAACTGGCACTTTCCTCGTTATATTTTTGCCACGTGTATTCGGGGGCTGGGAAACTTTCAGCTACACATGTGAAGTTCACTACTGTTCCATTTCTGGTCAGTATGTCAGTCAGTTGTGTGACTATGATGGGCTCAACATGCAACACAGCTGTAGCACTGTTGTTGCCTGCAGCATTGCTTACCACACAGGTATAGTTCCCCCCATTCATAGCAGTGATGTTACTAACGATCAGAGTAGCGTCAGTTTCATTCATCAAATCTTCTGCATTCTTCTGCCACTGGTAAGTATTGTCAGGACCACCTTGTGCAGAGCAGTTGAATGTAACAGTTCCTCCAACGTCATATAAAAAATATTGGCAGAATTTAAATTTGGCGGTGGCACCTCAGGTCCGTTTATCAAGGAGCACTGCCTCACTCGCTTGAGGTACTTGAACAAAGCCTTGAGTTCACAAATTTACAAGAAATAAAACTTTCAGCATGCTAGTGCCGAGCTAGCTATGTTGCATGCGAAATAATGTTGGCGGATTTTAATTTGTTCAACCCCAACCGCCAAACTGCCAAATTTCATTCCCCATCAAATTTTCCCGCTATATGGTATGTATCTAATGATAACCATATAGCATCACTAAGTCTACATCCCCATTTTCTGGCTTAGCAATCACTGAAATACACCACTCCTATCATCATTGATCTTATGACACTGATAAACATTATTTATTTTTATTTGTGTGAAACAGATAACAGATGAACAGTTATATGTACTAATTATGTGAAGAGGACCCATTTTGGCAGCATTGGACTAGCTGTCGGTAGGATTTACTTACGTTGTACTCCTCAGAGAAGAGATCATCATCATTGGCATGCATTCGTTTCACATGGGTTCCAAATGCCAAAACTGGGATGGATTCGAATGTGCCAGCTGTTGACAAAAGAGGACAGCATTAGTCAAAGAATGAACAGTGAACTCGTAACACTGGTAGACTAACGGTAAGGCTTGCCAGAACCAGGAGTATTCTCGAAAACAGTCAGAGTCATCTCTTCATTCGAGTCCAGGGCGATCACACCATCCAAGTACTTGCTGTATTTTTTCCTAAGGTTAAGAAAATTTGTTTCTTATTACCCCAACCTAACCACAGTCTCCTTCTCACCTCCAGCTTTTGATTGGTTGCAATCTTGATCATTTGATTGCTTGCAATCTTGATCGCTTGATGATTGCTTGATTGCTTGCAATCTTGATCACTTGATGATTGCTTGCAATCTTGATCGCTTAATGATTGCTTGCAATCTTGATCATTTGATTGCTTGCAATCTTGATTGCTTGATGATTGCTTGATTGCTTGCAATCTTGATCACTTGATGATTGCTTGCAATATTCATCACTTGAGGGCTTACACTATTGATTGCTGTCAGCATTGATTGCTTATAGTCTTATCACTTACATACAGTAGTGATCGCTTCTGGTATACGTAATAGTTATATCCCTCCCTGGGGGGTGGTCGTTTTACACATTGGTGTCGGGCGTAGCCCGACACCAATGTGCAAGACCACACCCCAGGGAGGGATATAACTATTATATAACCTGTTACCTAGGCAACATCACCCTACAAGAGAGATATGGGCAACATTCTTAGATGTTGCCTGGGTAATGGGTTATATTAATCGCTTATAGCATTGATTGCTTAACAGTACAGTATGGAGAAGTCTTGGAATGAGGTTAAACATCATGTATTTAACAGCTGTTATGATGTGGTGGAGTCATTTTAGACTGTAAATTTGGCTTAACAAATATGGTTTACTTCAAGCTATGAATATTGGGATATTCACCACACAACAATATTCATCAGTCGGTCACATGATAACCGAGAGTATGTTATATTCATGAATAAATTAACTCTCCGTACCTATACCAGTATATTCCAATAATCACTCCAGCAACGATTGCTGCAATCACAATGATTATGAGGATGATGCCAAAAGCCAGTCCTCCTGGACTGTAGTTCAGTACTGCAATATAGAGGGATGGACAGTGTCAAGGACAAACTGGAGATGTCCAGTAAAGCACTTACCCCACACACTTGCTTCAAATAGCGCTCCAAACAGATCGTAGTGGTTTACACGTTGCACATGTGCGTGTTATGAATGGTGTGACTAAGCTTGACTCGCAGTCTTGCTCTCAATTTGGGGTTTTGCAGTCTAGCTAGGCACAGGGAAATCCAGAGACTTCTGATACTTGGAAATCCACGAAATAGAGCCGCAGTTGTTTTCAGTTACACATGCCTTAAGGTACAAAAATTTACATTACGTTTATGACCTGTAAAGCCATTTAATTTCCTTTTTTGAGTCATTTTCCAATAGTTTTTGCTGAAAAGCTGACAGACAGACGCACACCACCAACTGATTTCTTATGTGCATGTGCGTGGGGTAACGAATAATGCAGATCTAGTGTATTGGAAAAGCTATAACATTTGAGAAATTGTACCTGTTCTGGCCGTGATATAGTCAGTGTAGATTCGGAGTGGCTGTGGTAGAGAAGCCAAATGGAATCAGTACATGTCAGTAATATGTAAGGCATCTCAAATACAGTACCTGGCCGCCTGCGTCAGACTCAATGTCAAATCTGACAAAGATCGAGTAATCAGTATCAGGGTTCAGCTCAGCGTTTGTATACACCACTGTGTTAGCCACAGTTGTGGAGCGATCTCCCAGAGTGAAGGAATTGGGAACCCTGGAAATATTCCCCCTTGCCCAGGCTGCAGCAATGTAGTAGGAGGCATCACGTGTGTAGGGCCCAGCATCATTGTATGCAGCCTGGTTTGTTGCTGGAGTCTCACTGCGGACCACAACTACAGCATAGAAGCTGTTGAAAGTAGAAAATTGATCAAAGTATTGAGCTTTCTAAAAATAAAACAAAATTCTCAACTTACATCACAAGGCCTGTTTCTACTCGGTCTGGGTCCGGAAGAAGTATAGTGATCATGTTGGAGGAGGGCTCTTGAGTTGGGCCAGGTGGAGCCATTACAACCTGGATAGTACTGTTTGTTCGTTGCAGTATCTCCACAGCAACATCTCCAGCCAGATTATCTCGGCCAATGGCACGAACATGGATAGTGTAGTTTGTATAAGGTGTCAGGCCAGTAATTTCATAGTTAGTAGCATTCATGACCATCATTTCTGTGTAGCTGGTATCACTCATGATGTTGGGAGGTTGTTGTGGGGTATCTGATGCTCTGTAGAAGAGGTTATAGTACAGTATAGGTCCATTGGGATAGAGTGGAAGATCCCAGGACACTCGGATGGACTGGTTACTGGTAGCAACTGCTGTTAGGTTAGTCACTGCAGTAGGTTCTGTAGATGATGAGAAAAACACACATTTATGTGTGTATTCAATTTTGTTTGTGTGTAATGCCAAACTCACCAATTGCTATAGACCTGCGTGTTGTCATTTCACTGGGTCCGGGCACACCACGTTTGATGTTGAATGCATGTATTGTCACCTGGTAGTTAGCGTAAGGCAGTCCACTTGGAACTACATACTCTTGTTGACTTCCATCGACCATTACTGGACCTAGTGTTGCACTCTGCCTTCTCTGCTGAGGGTACGGTAGTGTCTGGCCAGCAGAGTACATGAGCATGTAGTTGAACGATCCGTTACGCAGAGATGGGGGAGTCCACGTGATTTGAACGGTTACAGTATTGTCGTTGTTTGTGTTTCTTGATGAGGTGATTGCAAGATTGGTGACTGCCTGGGGAGCTGTTCAGAAAGTGTATGCAGTCATATAAAATACCAAAAGCAAACTTCAAGACGGTCTTACCATCTTCATCTGTTTGATTCACTCTGCTGGACAGAGGCCCACAACCTACACTCGTGAATGCACAAACAGTTATGTTGTAGTTGGTATTAGGAGTCAAGTCTGTGATAACAAGCCGCGTGTCCCCTGCAGTTAGGTTGTATGGGCTTCCAGGCATGCCTTGTTCTCCAGGGGGATCAAGTGGAGCTGGTAAAGGGTCATGTGTGACCTGGGGTTGAAGCATATGCACAAGATGAAGTTTATTACAAGTAATACTGTATATATGGCCTTGTTTAGCTCTGCCAACTTACAGTGTATCCTCTTCTAATGCCGTAGTCACAGAGAGGGTGCTCCCAAGTGACCTCAAGTGCACTTGAGTTGAGGTACATGACAGTTAGTCCACGAGGCTCAGTTGGAACTAAAGGTAGGTGTGGCAATTGATGCACGATATAGTTAATAACTAATAAACTCAGAAAGCCAATTGTAGAATCATACCATCTTCAGGGGTTGTAAATGGTGTAGAGTTTGAGAATGGCCCAGAACCAATTGTAGTTTCAGCTTGAACCCGGAACTCATACACAGTGTCTGGAGCTAAAATGGGAGACCCACATACAATGACAGTCAAGTGAATGAGATAACACATGTTTTATACTCACTGAGGTCTGTCAGTGTGGCTGTAGTCTGTGTTCCATCAACAGTCATATTGCGACTGACATTCATCTGTCCTCCCAGAATACATTCATTCCTGACTCCTTCAGTCTGCCTCCTGCGTCGCCCCATGTCTTGTGGTGGAGTGCTGGATACTGCTACATAGTTGACAATATAGCGGAGGATCACTCCATTAGGATCTGTTGGGGGGTCCCACCTGACTATCACTGAGAAAGGACTCAGGAGATCCCCCTCGTCCACTGGTGGTGGTGGAGGTACTGGTCCAGGTTCTGATTGGAAATAATCAACAGTTACTTGGTAACATGCACATACATTAGCTTTAATATATCCAACTAACCATCTTGATCAGTGATGACAATGATGGGAGTGCTGTAAGGCCCCTCACCCACAGTCACTGCTGTAACTTCAATACTGTAGTTAGTAAACTCCTCTAGATTTTCTATGATATAGGATAACTGTTGCTCTGGAATCAACTCAGTTGTGGTAGTGATGTTTGTATCCATGGCAACACAATATCGAATCCTGAAACCTCTGAGGATGCCATACAATACCTCCTCCCTTGGTTGATCCCACTCCACAAGAATACTGGTTGAGGAGTTACTTTGTGCAGTAACATTCCTAGGAGGGTCTCCAGGAACTGAGTACAAAACAGTAGCAACATAAAATTATGAACTTGCTAGATAGTTGGCTACATATTTTTGCAAACTCACCATTTTCACTGGTAGTCTCCACCTCCGTAGAGGATGGTCCCGTGCCAATGGTGAAAGCTGCAACTGACACATTATAGCTGGTGAAATTGTTCAGACCCCTCAGGACAGTGCTGAGAGTATCTCCTGAAACATTTGTAGATGCCATATTTTCTGTCTGATTGACAATGTAGTATTCAAGGATGTAGTATCGAAGTACTCCATTGATGTCAATCTCATTAGGTCTCTCCCATGAGACATTCAGTTCATTGGCGCTGATGTTTGCTACTGTGAGGTTGCCAGGAGCAGCAGCAGGAGCTGAAATATAACGAAGAAACATAATCCATTTAATGTGGATACTTTTGATGACATGTAGTTTATCTTGCTCTACTCACAGTCCTCCAGAAAGAAACTAAATACAATGAAAGAAACTAAAAAAAAAGCTGTAAGTAAGGAATCCTTTGTCACATACACGGTGTCTTGCTAGCTAGCAACTGATGTCCACAGGAAACATTGTACTCTGGCAAAAATGGTACATCATAGTATCCAGTGTAAAAATACAAACGAATTCATACCATCCTCGAAGGTCTGATTGTTCACACCAGGACTGAATGGTCCAGGGCCGACAATGGTATAGGCTCTGACGGAGATGTTGTATTCAACGTACTCCTGAAGTCCTCCCAGTACTATTGAAGTGTTGCTTGTATTCATGGCCATAGTCACAAGTTGCCCAAATGTCATCAGTGGCTCATACTGAACCTCATAGAGGATGATGATCCCATTCTGATCAATTGCTGGTACCTCATCCCAGCTGACCAGAATCTCGGTAGACGAGATGGTAGTGGGTTCAACATTCTGTGGATAGCCAGATGGTCCAGGAGCTGGAAAGGAATGAGGTAAGTATTTGTGGTGAGCCTGAGCAAGCCCCACACTAGCTGGACTGCATTGCGAACATGTGTGTGTCTGTTTGCTTACGTGTGGCCACTTACATTATGTTTTAAATAAGCTCATTTTATTTTTACAAAGATTGATACAAGTTCATCGTCAAAATTGAATGTCCACAGCACAGCGCTTATTGAAAGGGAGCTATTACCACACTGTAACGTCGGCATGACATTTTGAGATTGGGAGTGAAGACAACTCAAATTAAAGCATGCATAGCAACTTATTCAGCAGGCTGCTCGGTCACAGACACCATAAATTAAGCACGATGGTTGAGGTCACTGTAGGTAAAGGGTCATGCATGAATGATACTAGGCCTACATGCATGATCAGTGTTCCATGACAAAATATGGAACCAGCGCTGTGCTGCATCCTCAAGTTCACCTCACAATGATCAAGCATCTCCCTAGTATTCAATGACACTAGCAGATACAAGTAGCAGTGCATGTGCCTACTTACCATCCTCAAAGGTCCGATTGTCTACACCAGGACTGAATGGTCCAGGGCCAACACTGGTGTACGCTCTGACGGAGATGTTGTATTCAACGTACTCCTGCAGTCCTCCCAGTACTATTGAAGTGTTGCTTGTGTTCATGGTCATAGTCATCAGTTGCCCACCAAATGTCATCAGTGGCTCATATTGGACCTCATAGAGGATGATGATCCCATTCTGATCAATTGCTGGAACCCCATCCCAGCTGACCAGAATCTCGGTAGAAGAGATGGCAGTGGGTTCAACATTCTGTGGATAGCCAGATGGAGCTGGAAAGGGAGAAGGTAAGAGAAGTAGCTATATACAGCAGATTGGATCCATCTGCAGATATTATCCACTCTAGACCTGATACTCTAGCAGATTATATCCACTTTGTCAGACATCATCTGCTACTAGCAAATAACATCCAAGCACGCACTGTCTGCTAGCAGATAGTGTCTGCCTGGATGCCAGTAGTTGTATGTGGTAGGCTTCCCTGGACACTCTCTGAGGATACTATCCACAATCACTTCTCTGTACTGAATTGTGGGCACCAGCTTTCATATTACCAAGCTAGCTAAACCGACATACTTCAAATACTACCCATGCAGAAAGCCTCTGCTATAGTCTGTACATCTGTGGACACAATTTGTTACAGTGAATAGTACCCATCTGAATGCAATCAGCTAGTAACAGGAGAGGCGAAAAAACAACAACACCAGATGCATTACTGGAGAAAACGTGGCATATCATAATATTTAGATGCATCAGTGCAGCAGTGCATGTGCCTACTTACCATCCTCAAAGGTCCGATTGTCTACACCAGGACTGAATGGTCCAGGGCCGACACTGGTATAGGCTCGGACAGTGATGTTGTAGTCAACGTACTCCTGAAGTCCTCCCAGTACTATTGAAGTGTTGCTTGTGTTCATGGTCATAGTCATCAGTCGCCCACCAAATGTCATCAGTGGCTCATACTGAACCTCATAGAGGATGATGATCCCATTCTGGTCAATTGCTGGCACCTCATCCCAGCTGACCAGAATCTCAGTAGACGAGATGGTAGTGGGTTCGACATTCTGTGGATAGCCGGATGGAGCTGTACAGGGAGAAGATGAATTGGTATAACCATAGACTCTGGTTAATATATGCAAGTGCTTCTGAGTCTAAGTGGTAAGCAAATATGTGCCTAATAAATAATATACACTAAGGGGTGCAATTAGATTTGAAAAGTGTGTAATTTGCAGCCATTGTGTATTCAAGAAGATATGCGGGAGAGAAACCCTAATCTCACATGCTGTGAAGGGTGTGGCTTGCATGACTAGGAATTTTAGCAGGAGACAAGAAGCAGGAAATACCCATGCATGTAGCTCTTCTTAGCTTGGGCTTTGCATTCAGGATGACCACTGAGTAGGCTGCCGGCATGCTGATGCCATAGTTTTTACCCAAACTCTCACCGCCATTGTCTCTATTCTAGGCACATACACTTAATAAGTGATGTCGTGCAAGTAACCAGAGTCTACATGTAGTCTTAGAAATGCAACCAAATTATAATGTCAACAAAACTATTGGATGGTTTTTAACAATCTATCGCACACTGGTAATACTTCAATCCACTCACCATCCTCCAGAGTCCTGTTCACCCTGGCAGCACTGAATGGTCCAGGACCCTCACTGGTGTATGCTCTCACTCTGATGGTGTACTCTACATACTCCTCCAACCCTCCTAGCTCCACCATCAGTACTGAACCATTGGTAGTGGTGAGTCTAGTGGAGGGGATCTCATCAAATGTACTCTGGTTGACCTCTACCTCATACTGGGTGATGATTCCATTCCTTGATATCTCTGGTACTGAGTCCCATGTCACCAAGATGGCGGTGGAGGAAAGAGTGAGGACTTGCAAATTGTCTGGAGGAGCATTCGGTACTAGAGAGGTGGTGAAAGCAAGGTATACATGTAAAAATTTATCCTGATGAAGGAGTATAGCTTCATAATATTGTATATTTACCATCCTCAAAGGTCCGATTGTCTACACCAGGACTGAATGGTCCAGGGCCGACACTGGTATAGGCTCGGACAGTGATGTTGTAGTCAACGTACTCCTGAAGTCCTCCCAGTACTATTGAAGTGTTGCTTGTGTTCATGGACATAGTCATCAGTTGCCCACCAAATGTCATCAGTGGCTCATACTGAACCTCATAGAGGACAATGATCCCATTCTGATCAATTGCTGGAACCTCATCCCAGCTGACCAGAATCTCAGTAGAAGAGATGGTAGTGGGTTCGACATTCTGTGGATAGCCAGATGGAGCTGGAAAGGAGTAAGGTAAGTGTAACATTCAGTGAAATCAGCAGAATTTGATGCAATTGTAGAGAAACAGTGTGCCTACTTACCATCCTCAAAGGTCTGATTGTTCACAGTAGGGCTGAATGGTCCACGGCCGACACTGGTATAGGTTCTGACGGAGGTGTTGTATTCAACGTACTCCTGCAGTCCTCCCAGTACTATTGAAGTGTTGCTTGTATTCATGGCCATAGTCATCAGTTGCCCACCAAATGTCATCAGTGGCTCATACTGAACCTCATAGAGGATGATGATCCCATTCTGCTCTATTGCTGGAACCTCATCCCAGCTGACCAGAATCTCAGTGGAAGAGATGGTAGTAGGTTCGACATTCTGTGGATAGCCGGATGGAGCTGGAAAGGAATGAGGTAAGTGAAAATAACAACTATATGTAACAAAACCAGTAGAATCTGCATGTGTTAATTGCTGATACCCAAGTAGCAGTGCATGTGCCTACTTACCATCCTCAAAGGTCCGATTGTCCACACCAGGACTGAATGGTCCAGGGCCAACACTGGTATAGGCTCGGACAGTGATGTTGTAGTCAACGTACTCCTGTAGTCCTCCCAGTACTATTGAAATGTTGCTTGTGTTCATGGTCATAGTCATCAGTTGCCCACCAAATGTCATCAGTGGCTCATACTGAACCTCATAGAGGATGATGATCCCATTCTGATCAATTGCTGGAACCTCATCCCAGCTGACCAGAATCTCAGTAGAAGAGATGGTAGTGGGTTCGACATTCTGTGGATAGCCAGATGGAGCTGGAAAGGAACGAGGTAAGAGATGGTGATGCAAGCTAGACTACAGTTACATTCAACAGAACCAATGAAATGTGATGTGTCAACTAATCAGAGGCACAGAAATTAAAATAGGGCTATCACAAGATTTATCATCCTCAAAGGTCTGGTTGTTCCCAGTAGGACTGAATGGTCCAGGGCCGACACTGGTATAGGCTCTGACGGAGATGTTGTATTCAACGTACTCCTCCAGTCCTCCCAGTACTATTGAAGTGTTGCTTGTATTCATGGTCATAGTCATCAGTTGCCCACCAAATGTCATCAGTGGCTCATACTGAACCTCATAGAGGAGGATGATCCCATTCTGGTCTGCTGGTGGAACCTCATCCCAGCTGACCAGAATCTCAGTAGAAGAGATGGTAGTGGGTTCGACATTCTGTGGATAGCCAGATGGAGCTGGAAAGGAACGAGGTAAGAGATGGTGATGCAAGCTAGACTACAGTTACATTCAACAGAACCAATGAAATGTGATGTGTCAACTAATCAGAGGCACAGAAATTAAAATAGGGCTATCACAAGATTTACCATCCTCAAAGGTCTGGTTGTTCCCAGTAGGACTGAATGGTCCAGGGCCGACACTGGTATAGGCTCTGACGGAGATGTTGTATTCAACGTACTCCTGTAGTTCTCCCAGTACTATTGAAGTGTTGCTTGTGTTCATGACCATAGTCATCAGTTGCCCACCAAATGTCATCAGTGGATCATACTGAACCTCATAGAGGATGATGATCCCATTCTGGTCTGCTGGTGGAACCTCATCCCAGCTGACCAGAATCTCAGTAGAAGAGATGGCAGTGGGTTCAACATTCTGTGGATAGCCGGATGGAGCTGGAGAGAGAGATGACAAAACAATTACTATAGACTCAGGTTAAATAGGTGCATGTGCTAAGCGGTATGTAATTAGAGCCACATCCAACAGGTATTGGCATATGATAATTATGCAGTGTGACACGCTACGATCTATCACCTGGCAAGCATGAACAAATGTATTCTATTTATGGGAGTGAAGCTAAAGCCTTATAGTAATATTTAGGGATGCAACTAAACCTTTTTAGCTAAGGTAAATCTGGAGCACTAAACTCTGGATTGTGATGAACTTTATGAAGTAAAGCCGATACTCGGTCGCTGTTAGTGTTGCAACTGGAATGCTACTAGAGGCACTGTCACCAATCTTTTTGAAGGCTACAACAACAAAGTTGAAAGGACTAAGGTTATTGACTAACATACCTTCTTCTAGTGTTCTAATGGAATCTATGTTGCTGGGGGTACTGTTGCCAATCTCATTGAAGGCCACAACAGTAAAGTTGTAGGTGGCACCAGGCTGGAGTCCAGTAATGTCAGCCATCTCGACTGTACTGTTGACAACTTGCACACTACCACCAAGGAAGGTAGGCTGCTGGTACATGACCCTGTACCCCATGATGGGGGCGTTGTTGTCATGGGGCTCTGTCCACTCCAGGCTGATGCTACGAGATGTAACGTTAAGTGATCTGACATTCTGAGGCTGCTGTGGACGAGCTGGAGTAATACAAGTAATCAGTGGCACTCATGGAATTTGGTAATTCTATTCATTAGTCACTAAAGTAAATTCATAATGACATTATTACCACTATTGGTGTCTGGTAAGGATGGATGAGGAGCTAGGCAGGTCTAACGAGTATAAGTGAAGAAGAAACCAATGTTCCAGTCTCACCTTGCACAAGCACAGTCACGGGTCCAGCTGTTAGGTTCTGAAAATCACTGGTAACAATGCAAGTATAGTCTCCTGAATCATTTATCGCTGCCATTGAGACAGTTAATGTACTCCTAACTGATCTTGAACTAATCATGTTGGCTATGATAGTGTCTTGATTATTCTCATCCTCGTTGACTATTGTCCCATTGTGAGTCCATATGATAGTTGGTACTGGGTAGCCGGATGCACTACACACTAGTGTGAAGTTCTCAGAGAGAGTAGCATTTACAGCAGAGGGTTCCACGAGGAGAAGAGGTGCAACTGAATGAACGGAACATAACACAATAAAAATTAGTGCACTAAAATATAATGTATATCTGACATAACAAACCATTCAGAGTGACAACAGTGGTGTCATTGCCAGCGTCATTCTCCACAAGGCACTGGTAATCACTGCCAACAAAGGCATCCTCAACTTCTATCTGAAGCACTCGTTCACTTGCAACAGCTGCACCATCAGATGTGTTAAACCATGTGAAGTTGTTTCCTGGTCCTCCCAGAGCGGAACAGGTAAAATTCACTACCGTGTTCCTTTCTGCGTTGATGACTTGGCGCGTCGCCTCAATGCTGCCCTCAGGAGAAACTGCATAAAATGGTGGACACAAGTAAACTTTATACAAAGCATCACAGATGTGATGTATATTGGAAACATACCTGTTAGTACAGCTTGGTTCGATGTAGCATTCCTGCTTGTCCCTGGCAGACTGGCTACGCAGCGATAGCTACCCTCGTCTCCAAACACTGCTGGTGTAAACTCAAGCACTGGACCATTACTTACAGTATCAAATGTGCCTGTTGTCTCATTGTGTTTCTCCCATTGGTACACAGGATCTGGGAAACTTTCAGCTGCACAGGTGAAGTTCACAACTGTTCCATTTCTGGCCAGTATGTTGGTTGGTTGTGTGACTATGATGGGTTCAACATAGAGCAGAGCTGTAGCACTGTCGTTACCTGCAGCATTGCTCACCACACAGGTATAGTTCCCCCCATTCATAGCAGTGATGTTACTAACGATCAGAGTAGCGTCAGTTTCATTCATCAAATCTTTTCCATCGTTCTGCCACTGATAAGTATTGTCAGGACCACCTTGTGCAGAGCAGTTGAATGTAACAGTTCCTCCAACATCAGCTATCTCCATCTCGGGTGAAACGGCTACACTGCCCTCAGGAGACACTGCAACATGAACACACCATGCATAACAGCAATTAAGTATCTAAACAGTAACCTCGTTCCCATGCAGGCTGCCCTGCTCCATGCGAACATTGCAATCCTGAAGATGGGAAACACCTGATATTTTTTCTCATGTGAGTCATAATCAGCAAAGGGGCAGAACAAAAAGGGGACATTTTGCACGTTGTTCAACTAATTGGCATTTATGATATTTGGAGTGAGTCTGAGAGAACCCCACACTAGCCAGACTGCATTGCAGTGTATTTTTGCTTCTATCGTACATTCAAATGAACACATTTAAATATTTCACAAAGATTGAATGGATGTCCAGGTGTACTTCAGCTCAACCGAATGAGAGTGAAGGGCTACTGCCAGACGTCAGTATGAAAGAGACCATGGAGAACAAATGCATTTGTAGCACACACGGGAACTTACTTTCTATGCTAATGCTATGAGTCTGATGACTGTGTGACAGGGCAGAGTGTGAGTCATATAGGTGGCAAAACGCTCAGTGGTGGAGTTTTCTTCAGGTAGGAGCTGTGCATGAACAACCCAGGTATACACAAAAGATTCCCCTGTTAGCTCACAGTTTGAGTGTAAGCTTAGCAAGGTCAGCACGTATGGATTTTTTATATAGATGCCATGAAATTTTCTTAATCAGCTACTTGCTCAGGATCACCCTAGGATGATGCAGCATCTGCCTAGTCACTCCCCCCCTCCCTTGTTAGCTAGATACATGTAGTAAGTTGTCTGGTACCTTCACTCTTTGCTGTTCTAAGCCTCCGGGTTGCCCACGTGTAATACACATATTCTAATGTTACCACCTTTCTACACTTGATGTTACTCATGTGAGAAAATATACCAGGCTCTCCCTGCCTTCACGACTGCAATGTTCCATTCATGTGTGGGAGGAGCCTGGGAACAAGGCTACCTATACAGTATGCTTGGCTACATACCAGTTAGTACAGTTTGGTCCGATGTAGCATTCCTGCTTGTCCCCTGCAGACTGGCTACACAGCGATAATTTCCCTCATCTCCAAACACTGCTGGTGTAAACTGAAGTACAGGACCATCCATCACCGTATCAAATGTGCCTGTTGTCTCATTGTGTTTCTCCCATTGGTACACAGGATCTGGGAAACTTTCAGCTGCACAGGTGAAGCTCACTACTGTTCCATTTCTGGTCAGTATGTCAGTTGGTTGTGTGACTATGATGGGCTCAACATACAGCACAGCTGTAGCACTGTCGTTACCGGCAGCATTGCTCACCACACAGGTATAACTCCCCCCATTCATAGTAGTGATGTTACTAACGATCAGAGTAGCGTCAGTTTCATTCATCAAATCTTCTCCATCGTTCTGCCACTGGTAAGTATTGTTAGGACCACCTTGTGCAGAGCAGGTGAATGTAACAGTTCCTCCAACGTCAGCTATCACCATCTCGGGTGAAACGGCTACACTACCCTCGGGAGACACTGCAACATGAACATACCATGCATATGTAACAATAGAGTACTCAAGATGGCACATTAATTTTGGCTACATACCTGTTAGTACAGCCGGGTTCGATGTAGCATTCCTGCTTGTCCCTGGCAGACTGGCCACACAGCGATAGCTCCCCTCATCTCCAAACACTGCTGGTGTAAACTCAAACACTGCTGGTGTAAACTCAAGCACAGAACTATTACCTACAGTATCAAAACTGTCACTTTCCTCGTTATATTTCTCCCATGTGTATTCGGGGGCTGGGAAACTTTCAGCTGCACAAGTGAAGTTCACTACTGTTCCATTTCCAGTCAGTATGTCAGTTGGTTGTGTGACTATGATGGGCTCAACATACAGCACAGCTGTAGCACTGTCATTGCCTGCAGCATTACTCACCACACAGGTATAGTTTCCCCCATTCGTAGCAGTGATGTCACTAACGATCAGAGTAGCGTCAGATTCATTCATCAAATCTTCTCCATCGTTCTGCCACTGGTAAGTATTGTTAGGACCACCTTGTGCAGAGCAGGTGAATGTAACAGTTCCTCCAACGTCAGCTATCACCATCCCAGGTGAAACTGCTACACTGCCCTCAGGAGATACTGCAACATGAACAGATTCATCATGCATAACAGCAATGAAGTACGTAAACAGAAACCTCGTTCCCAGGCTGCCCTGCTCCATGCGAATATTGTAATCCTGAAGATGTGAAACACCTGATATTTTTTCTCATGTGAGTATGACATAATCGGCAAAGGGCCAGAACAAAAAAGGGGACATTTTGCACGTTGTTCAACTAATTGGCATTTATGATATTTGGAGTGAGTCTGAGAGAACCCCACACTAGCCAGACTGCATTGCAGTGCATGTTTGCTTCTATCGTACATTCAAATGAACACATTCAAATATTTCACAAAGATTGAATGGATGTCCATGTGTACTTCAGCTCAACCGAACGAGAGTGAAGGACTACTGCCAGATGTCAGTAGGAAAGAGACCATGGAGAACAAAGACAACTCAAGTTGAATGTGTTTGTAGCACGCACAGAAACTTACTTCCTATGCTATGAGTCTGGACTGTGTGACAAGGCAGAGTGTGAGTCACAGATGGCACAATGCTTGGTGGTGGGGTTTTCTTCAGGTAGGAGCCGTGCATGAACAACCAGCTAGACTGCTCATACACAGCAAAGATTCCCGTTAGCTCACAGTTCGAGGGTAAGCTTAGCAAGGTCAGCATGTATTTTTTTTATATAGATGCTATGAAATTTTCTTAATCAGCTACTTGCACAGGCTCACCCTAGGATGATGCAGCATCTGCCTAGTCACTTCCCCCCCCCCCTCCCTTGTTAGCTAGATACATGTAGTAAGTTGTCTGGTACCTTCACTCTTTGCTGTTCTAAGCCTCTGGGTTGCCCACGTGTAATACACATATTCTAATGTTACCACCTTTCTACACTTGACGTTACTCATGTGAGAAAAGATACCAGGCTCTCCCTGCCTTCACGACTGCAATGTTTGCACTCCTGAGTGGGAGGAGCCTGGGAACAAGGCTACCTATACAGTATGCTTGGCTACATACCAGTTAGTACAGATTGGTCTGATGTAGCATTCCTGCTTGTCCCCTGCAGACTGGCTACACAGCGATAATTTCCCTCATCTCCAAACACTGCTGGTGTAAACTGAAGTACAGGACCATCCATCACTGTATCAAATGTGGCTGTTGTCTCATTGTATTTCTCCCATTGGTACACAGGATTTGGGAAACTCTCAGCTGCACAGGTGAAGCTCACTACTGTTCCATTTCTGGTCAGTATGTCAGTTGGTTGTGTGACTATGATGGGCTCAACATGCAACACAGCTGTAGCACTGTCGTTGCCTGCAGCGTTGCTCACCACACAGGTATAGTTCCCCCCATTCATAGCAGAGATGTTACTAACGATCAGAGTAGTGTCAGTTTCATTCACCAAATCACTTCCATTCTTCTGCCACTGGTAAGTATTGTCAGGACCACCTAGTGCAAAGCAGGTGAATGTAACAGTTCCTCCAACGTCAGCTATCACCATCTCGGGTGAAACAGCCACACTACCCTCAGGAGACACTGCAATGTGAACATAAGAATTAAATATACGATAAAGATGTGCTAATACTCATTGTGCAGGTTGTTTAGAAATTACTGTACTATTTGCTACGGTTTTCATTCTCATGTGATCTAAAAGTTTGAAGAAGCCCTATGTACTAATACTAAAACTAGTAGCTAATTGAAAACTGTGGATGGTACCTGTGAGAGTTGAAGTATTGGACTGAACAGTGCGCCCATTAGCTGTAGCAGTGCAGAAGTATTCTCCCTCATCTCCAAACAGCACAGGCGCAAACACTAGCATGTCACTATTAATCCCATTGACATTGTCACCAAAGTCACCACCGACACGCACCCACTGATATTCAGGCTCAGGAAAAGCGTCTGCATCACAAGCTAATATTCGAACAGTTCCATTTATGGCATCCATAATATCGACAGGACTCATAGTTATTTCAGGATACACAAACAGTGAAGTGCTAGCGCTGTCATTACCAGCTGCATTGCTGACAATACAAGTATACTGGTCCCCATCGTTCACACTGATCTGAGTGATAGCTAATGTTTGCATAATCTCATTATCCAAGTTTGTTCCATTCCGCTGCCACTGGTAGGTGTTGCCAGGCCCGCCCTCTGCTGTGCAGTTGAATGTTACATTGTTTCCTCTTTCAAACACCATGTTCAGGCCAGAACCACTCTGACGCCCATCTCCACTAAGAGTCTGGCCAGAGCTACTAGATCCACTAATGTTCAGGCCAGAACCACTCTGACGCCCATCTCCACTAAGAGTCTGGCCAGAACCACTCAGAAGCTCGCCTCTGGCCAGAGCTACTAGATCCACTAATGTTCAGGCCAGAACCACTCTGACGCCCATCTCCACTAAGAGTCTGGCTAGAACCATTCAGACCCCCAGCTCCACTTGCAGAGTCAGTATTGATATTGGGACAATTCGCCTTTCCATTGAGCTTTTCCCAGTGAATTGATATATCTGATACTCCATTATTAGTGTTACATCTCAATGATACGTTAGACCCGTTCATCCATGGTATATGGGTTTTTATGCAAGTCTCATGTATATAGAACTACATACGTACACAATGCAGAACAATGAGAAACATAAAAGAGATACTGACGCTGAAAATTACACGTGCCGATGTGGTACATGTATTAACGTACCTTGCCCACGAACAACCCGTGAGAGGCTGGTAAGCAGAAAAACAACCAGCAGAGCTGTCAATCTCATTGTGATAGCTAGCTTTGTCATGTTTGTCGTAGGAGTGCTCACAGCGTAAAACTTGAGTCACTTGCAGTACGAAGTTCACGCAGAATTCCAGGAGTTCTTGCAACCGCGCATACCTGTCACGGGAATTTTGGTCCCCCGGGCCAAAATTTTCGCTGGAAAATACGCAGAATTCCAGGAGTTCTTGCAACCGCGCATACCTCTTGCAAAATCGGTCCGGGTTGAAGACGCTCATTTTAGGCCTTCTTTCTCGAACAAGAGAATATAAAACGACAGCAAATCAACGAAAGGTAAGCCTAGGTAACTCTCAATAGCAATGTCAGAGTCTCCAGAAGTATGCCAGTTTTCGTCTACAGAGGCCATATCTACACATTGCTACAACGTATCTGCATCAAATTGAGTACAGAGGTTTCTTAGATGCTTAGGTACATTTACACTTACTAATTTTGTGAAAATGTCTGCCTTAGTCAAGAATGCATGCACTTTTTTTGTCATATTTCATCCTTTTTCTGTGTATTTTTGAGGTAATAACAGACTTTGTACTCCTGCTCACATTGACTTTCAATATTCAACGATGAACAACTATATTTGTATACCGGACTGGTTGCCCAAGGGGACAGTGCAGGTATTTGATTGCAACTTTGATCCAACTCCTGCGGAAATGCTACTATTTACAACCGAAAAACGCCGTTTTTTAAGCGTTTATCAAGCCTAGTGCAGGCATTACACTAGGTATTCAAAATGAACAACCTTCACTGGACTGAATAGGTACTGACTAACCTTCACAGCGAGTTTCATCTCAATTGGACTAGCAGTCGCTTGCGGAAGTGTACCGGACGCATAATCACGCAAAAACAACGTATAAATTTTCTGCAAATCACTTGCATTTCTAAGCTCATACAACCTGCTATATGGACTCAAAGTTAATGATATTGGTACCGTTAGAATCGCCGTTTCATGCTCTTTTCAAAAATCATAGTTGTAAATTAATTTCAATTTTTACTCCGATATCGCTACTCTCAATGCACCTGGAGAAGTCCCAAACAAAACTAAGCTGTCGTAGTGGCAAGCCGAGTCAGCCACGCTATCGTTCTAGTTAAAGCATACCACCCGCTATTTGCACGAATTTAGCAACTCTAGCAACTTATTTGGCTTACCAAACTATTTCTTCAGGCTTTCTGATACTATACAGATACTTTGACACAAACTTGTGTCATTGAAGTGCTTACACCGAAGTATTTGCGCTTGGACCATTATTCCACGCGCGGTCCAACATTTTCTGAAAATAATAGTCCGGCGGACCAAATTTTCCGTGACATAAGATTACGCGCATGCGTTGAATTCTGGCGTTGAATTCAAATTTGAGACCAAAGATATCCTTGACTATCGTCGCTTGCAGTACGAATAGCGCGTTATTCGTACTGCAAGCGACGATAGCTGTGGTGGAGGACTGGGAACGAGGCTAATCCTTGACCTTGTTGAGAGAATGGCCCGCTGCTCGTTCAAGCTGCGAAGCATCACGAAGCAGCGCCTACAGCGATGATCTCAGGTGGAGAATTGTTTGGCAGAGAACTTAGCTAGGTGAAGCTTACGCATAACACAACGGAATTTGCAAATGAAACTTGTGGATGCCTGCATACCAGTTAGATCTGTACAACTAACACTATTTACACTGCAGACATAAGCCAATCGACAATCTTCCTGATAGATATTGTGTTCATATAAGTATACTGACACACATAGCTAGTCTGCTATGTAACACAGCAACTATAGTAGCTACTATAGCACTAGTTGCTATACCTAATAAAGTACGTATACTTTTCCAAAGGTAGAGATGACAAGTTGTGGCTCACATTGAAAACTCATTGGTCCACTGTGTTTCTGCAATGCACCATGACAGGTAAATTTATCCATGCTAATTCTTCATATATTGTTGCCCTGGCAACCACTCCATTGTGGTCAGACAGTTACCTAATTCCATGGGTTGCAGCTGTGCAATGACCCAAAGCTGTGTTTCTCTGGCCACCCTGTTGACCATCCATTCTTTTGACCATCCACCTGGAATGCCCTACAAGGGTTATTTTGCCATTTCTGCTATAAATCACATTTCTCAGGCCAGCCTACTGACTGTATTCATTGAAAACTCATTGGTCCATGCATCCACTGAAATGCAGCTTGTTTCATGTCCAATGATTCTGAAAAGGTTCTGCATTTGACTATAGTCATGTGTTGTGGGTGGTTGTCTTTGTGTTAGGTGTATGGAAGGGCTAGCTTATGTGCACCAATTGGTTAACATGTGTGCATGTGCAAAAAGAATAAGGGAAGAGGTAAGATTGAGGTACCCTTGTTCCCACTCCCTGCTAACCCCTAACCCTTCTCATATTATCAGAAAGAGCCTGCATGGGATTGAAGCGCACTATAGCTAGGCTATACCATGGATAATAGCTGTGTTTCTAAGGCCAGCCTGTTGACCATCCATTTATTGACCATCCTCCCCGCGCTCTATTATCCATGGCTATACATAGTCATGCTGAAGCAACTGTGGTGGTTACTAGCTACCGGGTGTACAGTGGATGTTGATCACCATGAGTAGCTAACAGTACCATGTTCACTTTTATTGGGTCTTCAAGCGTTACTGTCTGTTTCTGTTTTCCATTCAAAAATACAATTATCAATTGTTGACAAGTGCACACAGCCAATGGCTTCAATGTCCAGGTCATACCCTGATCTACATCTACATATATTACACGCACAAGTATTAACTAGAATGGAATACTGATATTGCAAAAAGTCCCCCCAAAATTTAGCTTAACATTATGCATTGCTGTCATGTAGTAGTAGATTGTTCATGATCGGGAAAAACAGGCTGATCATAAGGCTCAGGATGATCTTCAGGATGAAATGGTATGTATTCATAAGTATGATCATCATTCAGATTTCTGACATCCTGCAGACGCTGATTGGTCTCTCCATATGCTGGACAATCCATCATTCTCACAGCAGACTCGTTCGTCCTGATAAATCTTGAGTTGTCACTTCTGTGGATTAAGTATGAAGTTATATTCAGCACTTTGTACATTGCATGCTACAATGCAAGTGGGCAAGCTTTCTTCTAGCTATCTGGTTATAAGACTAGTGAACAACAAAACCTGAGGCAGTGGAAAGAACTTGTGTACATGTGTGAACTATAGCTCTTTATTTACCTTTTATTCAGATCCCTTAACTCATATGATGTTCTCCGCCTTCTTATAACCACTACAATCCCAACAACTATGACTGTTATGGCAATAACACAAACACCTGCAACCACTCCACCAACAATAGCTGTTGTAGACATATCCGTGACAGATGCACACTCGGGATCACTAAGGGAAGAAATGTGAACTGGGCACATGGAGTCGACGTCCAGAATCAACCCCAGTACAGTTATCGAGACGCCACTGGATGTCCACTGATGGATATAGTTAGTTAGTGTGGATGCATTTGTGGTCACAGTGCCATTCAGCTTGGAGCGAAAGACGACTTGGTTGAGCTGGTTGCTGCATTGAAGCCCACTGACAGTATGGTCAATATGTCCTGCTGTAAACCCACACCGGCAGAGCTGTTCAGTTCTGTCTACCACAGCATTGACAATCTGGTCTCTCTTTTCCTCTATCCTATCTCTCTACAAAGGTGATTGATGGCATACACGAACAGACAGAGTAACTACAGCTTTTAATACAGTGTTTAATTTTATTATAGTATAGCCACTTACCACCCACTCCATACAGTTGAAGTCACCAGCCAACCGCAGTTGGAAAAATGATGTTGAATGTAAATTTTCTACAATAGTAGACACATACAATAAGCAACTACACAAGCAGTTACCACCATGCACACTTGCATAATATAGCATAACACTGCAATAACTCACAGGTGAGTACTGATCACCAGACTGTTATGAGTAATTACTACACTGATCACTTTTACCTGTATCCTGGATAGTACTGTTTGTTCGCTGCAGTATCTCCACCTCAACATATCCACCCAGATTATTCTCGCCAATGGCACGAACATGGATAGTATAGTTTGTATAAGGTATCAGGCCAGTAATTTCATAGTTAGTAGCATTCATGACCATCCTTTCTGTATAGCTGCTATCACTTATGATGTTGGGAGGCTGTTGTGGGGTATCTGATGCTCTGTAGAAGAGGTTATAGTACAATATAGGTCCGTTGGGATAGAGTGGAAGATCCCAGGACACTCGGATGGACTGGTTACTGGTAGCAACTGCCATCAGGTTAGTCACAGCAGTAGGTTCTGTAGATATTCAGGAAAAAGAGAACATTTATGTGTGTATTCAATTAAAATTTGTTTGTGTGTAATGCCAAACTCACCAATTGCTATAGACCTGTGTGTTGTCATTTCACTGGGTCCTGACACACCACATTTTATGTTGAATGCATATATTGTCACCTGGTAAATAGTGTAAGGAAGTCCACTTAGAGCCACGTACCCTTGTTGACTTCCATCGATCATCACTGGGCCTATTGTTGCACTCTGCCTTCTCCGCTGAGGGTAGGGTAGTGTTTGGTCAGCAGAGTACATGAGCATGTAGTTGAAGGATCCGTTGCGCAGAGATGGGGGAGTCCACATGATTTGGATAGTTACTGTATTGTCATTGTTTGTGTTTCTTGATGAGGTGATTGAGAGATTGGTGACTGCCTGGGGAGCTGTTCAGAAAGTGTATGCAGTCATATAAAATACCAAAAGCACACTTCAAGACACTCTTACCATCTTCATCTGTTTGGTTCACTTTGCTGGACAGAGGCCCACAACCTACACTTGTGAATGCACAGACAGTTATGTTGTAGTTGGTATTAGGAGTCAGGTCTGTGATAACAAGCCGTCTGTCCCCTGCAGTTAGGTTGTATGGACTTCCAGGCATGCCTTGTTCTCCAGGGGGATCAAGTGGAGCTGGTAAAGGGTCATGTGTGACCTGGTGTTGAAGCATATGCAGTATTACTACAAGAAATCCTGTCAGTGTCTTGTTTAGGTCTGCTGACTTACAGTGTATCCTCTTCTAATGCCGTAGTCACAGAGAGGGTGCTGCCAGGTGACCTCAAGTACAGTTGAGTTGAGGTACATGACAGTTAGTCCACGAGGCTCAGTTGGAACTAGATGTATCAAATTATTAAATGCATGTTGAAGCCATTTGAAGTACAGTTGTAGCTGTACTATATCATACCATTCTCAGGGGTTGTGAATGGATGCTATAACCATGTTGCAGATGTATGCTATAACAGTAATCATACCATCTTCAGGTGTTGTAAAATTCCTTAAACTTGAAAATGGCCCAAGACCCACTGCAGTTTCAGCTTGAACCCGGAATTGATACACAGTGTAAGGAGCTAAATGGAGTAACCATGTATGCACAATGACAGTCAGATGAGAGTTAGACACATGTATTGTATACTCACTGAGCTCTGTCAGTGTGGCTGAAGTCTGTGTTCCATCAACAGTCATGTTGCGACTGACATTCATCTGTCCTCCAAGAATACATTCATTCCTGACTCCATCGGTCTGCCTCCTGCGGTGGCCCATGTCTTGTGGTGGCATGCTGGAGACTGCTACATAGTTGACAATATAGCGGAGGATCACACCGTTAGGATCTGTTGGGGGGTTCCACCTGACTATCACTGAGAAAGAACTCAGGAGATCCCCCGGTTCCACTGGTGGTGGTCTGGGTACTTCTCCGTGTTCTGATTAGGAATAATCAGCAGACATTTGGTAACATGTGCACATGTGCACACACATGCAGTGGATTTAACTAACCATCTTGATCAGTGATGACAATGATGGGAGTGCTGTAAGGCCCCTCACCCACAGTCACCGCTGACACTTCAATACTGTAGTTAGTGAACTCCTCTAGATTTTCTATGATATAGGACGACTGTTGCTCTGGAATCAACTCAGTTGTGTTGGGGATGTTTGTATCCATGGCAACACCATATCGAATCCTGAATCCTCTGAGGATGCCATACAACACCTCCTCCCTTGGTCGATCCCACTCCACAAGAATACTGGTTGAGGAGTCATTTTGCCCACGAACATTCCTAGGAGGCTCTCCTGGAACTGAGTACAAAACAAAGACGCATAAATTTCCTAAGTAGTTGGATGCATACTTTTGCAAACTCACCATTTTCACTGGTAGTCTCCACCTCTGTAGAGAATGGCCCTGTACCAATGGTGAAAGCTGCAACTGACACATTATAGCTGGTGAAATTGTTCAGGCCCCTCAGGACAGTGCTGAGAGTATCTCCTGAAACATTTGTAGATGCCATATTTGCTGTCTGATTGACAATGTAGTATTCAAGGATGTAGTATCGAAGTACTCCATTGATGTCAATCTCATTGGGCTTCTCCCATGAGACATTCAGCTCATTGGCACTGATGTTTACTACTGTGAGGTTGCCAGGAGCAGCAGCAGGAGCTGAAATATAACAAAGAAACATGACCCATTTAATGTGGATATTGATTGCATGTACTTTATCTTACTCCACTCACCATCCTCCAGAGTCCTGTTCACCATGGCAGCACTGAATGGTCCAGGACCCTCACTGGTGTACGCTCTCACTCTGATGGTGTACTCTACATACTCCTCCAACCCTCCTAGCTCCACCATCAGTACTGAACCATTGGTAGTGGTGAGTCTAGTGGAGGGGATCTCATCAAATGTACTCTGGTTGACCTCTAACTCATACTGGGTGATGATTCCATTCCTTGATATCTCTGGTACTGGGTCCCATGTCACCAAGATGGCAGTGGAGGAAAGAGTGAGGACTTGCACATTGCCTGGAGGAGCGTTTGGTGCTAGAGAGGTGGAGGAAACAGAACACATCACAACACTTAGATCTTTGCATGAGTGTGACAATATACTTACCATCCTCAAAGGTCCGATTGTCCACACCAGGACTGAATGGTCCAGGGCCAACACTGGTATAGGCTCTGACAGAGATGTTGTATTCAACGTACTCCTGTAGTCCTCTCAGTACTATTGAAGTGTTGCTTGTGTTCATGACCATAGTCATCAGTTGCCCACCAAATGTCACCAGTGGATCATACTGAACCTCATAGAGGATGATGATCCCATTCTGGTCAATTACTGGAACCACATCCCAGCTGACCAGAATCTCGGTCGAAGAGATGGTAGTGGGTTCGACATTCTGTGGATAGCCGGATGGAGCTGGAAAGGAATGAGGTAAGACGTAGTGACACAATACCACAGTAACTGTTATATTCAACAACACCTGTAGCTCTGTTAGTTGCTGATCCCCGAGTAGCAGTGCATGCGCCTACTTACCATCCTCAAAGCTCCGATTGTTCACACCAGGACTGAATGGTCCAGGACCCTCACTGGTGTATGCTCTCACTCTGATGGTGTACTCTACATACTCCTCCAACCCTCCTAGCTCCACCATCAGTACTGAACCATTGGTAGTGGTGAGTCTAGTGGAGGGGACCTCATCGAATGTACTCTGGTTGACCTCTACCTCATACTGGGTGATGATTCCATTCCTTGATATCTCTGGTACTGGGTCCCATCTTACCAGGATGGCAGTGGAGGAAAGAGTGAGGACTTGCAAATTGTCTGGAGGAGCGTTTGGTGCTAGAGAGGTGGAGGAAACAGAACACATCACAACACTTAGATCTTTGCATGAGTGTGACAATATACTTACCATCCTCAAAGGTCCGATTGTTCACAGCAGGACTGAATGGTCCAGGGCCAACACTGGTGTAGGCTCTGACAGTGATGTTGTATTCAACGTACTCCTGTAGTCCTCCCAGTACTATTGAAGTGTTGCTTGTATTCATGGTCATAGTCATCAGTTGCCCACCAAATGTCATCAGTGGCTCATACTGAACCTCATAGAGGATGATGATCCCATTCTGGTCCACTGGTGGAACCACATCCCAGCTGACCAGAATCTCCGTAGAAGAGATGGCAGTGGGTTCAACATTCTGGGGATAGCCGGATGGAGCTGGAAAGAAATAAGGTAAGACAACACAGTAATATTCAACCTGTAGATCTGGTAATTGCTGATACCCAAGTAGCAGTGCATGTGCCTACTTACCATCCTCAAACGTCCGATTGTCCACACCAGGACTGAATGGTCCAGGGCCGACACTGGTATAGGCTCTGACAGTGATGTTGTATTCAACGTACTCCTGTAGTCCTCCCAGTACTATTGATGTGTTGCTTGTGTTCATGGTCATAGTCATCAGTTGCCCACCAAATGTCATCAGTGGCTCATACTGAACCTCATAGAGGATAATGATCCCATTCTGGTCCACTGCTGGAACTTCATCCCAGCTGACCAGAATCTCAGTAGAAGAGATGGTAGTGGGTTCGACATTCTGTGGATAGCCGGATGGAGCTGGAAAGATATAAGGTAGGAGGTAGTGACACAACACAGTAATATTCAACAACACCTGTAGATCTGGTAATTGCTGATACCCAAGTAGCAGTGCATGTGCCTACTTACCATCCTCAAAGGTCCGATTGTTCACACCAGGACTGAATGGTCCAGGGCCGACAATGGTATAGGCTCTGACAGTGATGTTGTATTCAACGTACTCCTGAAGTCCTCCCAGTACTACTGAAGTGTTGCTTGTGTTCATGACCATCGTCATCAGTTGCCCACCAAATGTCATCAGTGGCTCATACTGAACCTCATAGAGGATAATGATCCCATTCTGGTCCACTGCTGGAACTTCATCCCAGCTGACCAGAATCTCAGTAGAAGAGATGGTAGTGGGTTCGACATTCTGTGGATAGCCGGATGGAGCTGGAAAGAAATAAGGTAGGAGGTAGTGACACAACACAGTAATATTCAACAACACCTGTAGATCTGGTAATTGCTGATACCCAAGTAGCAGTGCATGTGCCTACTTACCATCCTCAAAGGTCCGATTGTTCACACCAGGACTGAATGGTCCAGGGCCGACAATGGTATAGGCTCTGACAGTGATGTTGTATTCAACGTACTCCTGAAGTCCTCCCAGTACTACTGAAGTGTTGCTTGTGTTCATGACCATCGTCATCAGTTGCCCACCAAATGTAATCAGTGGCTCATACTGAACCTCATAGAGGATGATGATCCCATTCTGGTCCACTGATGGAACCACATCCCAGCTGACCAGAATCTCAGTAGAAGAGATGGCAGTTGGTTCGACATTCTGGGGATAGCCAGATGGAGCTGGAAAGAAATAAGGTATGACGTAGTGACACAACACAGTAACTGTTATATTCAACAACACCTGTAGATCTGTTAGTTGCTGATCCCCAAGTAGCAGTGCATGTGCCTACTTACCATCCTCAAAGGTCCGATTGTTCACACCAGGACTGAATGGTCCAGGGCCAACATTGGTATAGGCTCTGACAGTGATGTTGTATTCAACGTGCTCCTGCAGTCCTCCCAGTACTATTGATGTGTTGCTTGTGTTCATGGTCATAGTCATCAGTTGCCCACCAAATGTCATCAGTGGCTCATACTGAACCTCATAGAGGATAATGATCCCATTCTGGTCAATTGCTGGCACCTCATCCCAGCTGACCAGAATCTCAGTGGAAGAGATGGCAGTGGGTTCAACATTCTGGGGATAGCCGGATGGAGCTGGAAAGATATAAGGTAGGAGGTAGTGACACAACACAGTAATATTCAACAACACCTGTAGATCTGGTAATTGCTGATACCCAAGTAGCAGTGCATGTGCCTACTTACCATCCTCAAAGGTCCGATTGTTCACACCAGGATTGAATGGTCCAGGGCCGACAATGGCATAGGCTCTGACAGTGATGCTGTATTCAACGTACTCCTGAAGTCCTCCCAGTACTACTGAAGTGTTGCTTGTGTTCATGACCATCGTCATCAGTTGCCCACCAAATGTAATCAGTGGCTCATACTGAACCTCATAGAGGATAATGATCCCATTCTGGTCCACTGATGGAACCACATCCCAGCTGACCAGAATCTCAGTAGAAGAGATGGTAGTTGGTTCAACATTCTGGGGATAGCCGGATGGAGCTGGAAAGAAATAAGGTAGGAGGTAGTGACACAACACAGTAACTGTTATATTCAACAACACCTGTAGATCTGGTAATTGCTGATACCCAAGTAGCAGTGCATGTGCCTACGTACCATCCTCAAAGGTCTGATTGTTCACACCAGGACTGAACGGTCCAGGGCCAACACTGGTATAGGCTCTGACGGAGATGTTGTATTCAACGTACTCCTGTAGTCCTCCCAGTACTACTGAAGTGTTGCTTGTATTCATGACCATCGTCATCAGTTGCCCACCAAATGTCATCAGTGGCTCATACTGAACCTCATAGAGGATGATGATCCCATTCTGGTCAATTGCTGGAACCACATCCCAGCTGACTAGAATCTCAGTGGAAGAGATGGTAGTGGGTTCGACATTCTGTGGATAGCCGGATGGAGCTGGAGAGAAATAAGGTAAGACGTAGTGACACAACACAGTAATATTCAACAACACCTGTAGATCTGTTAGTTGCTGATCCCCGAGTAGCAGTGCATGTGCCTACTTACCATCCTCAAAGGTCTGATTGTTCACACCAGGACTGAATGGTCCACGGCCGACACTGGTATAGGCTCTGATGGAGATGTTGTATTCAACGTACTCCTGTAGTCCTTCCAGTACTATGCTTGTGTCCATGACCATAGTCATCAGTTGCCCACCAAATGTCATCAGTGGCTCATACTGAACCTCATAGAGGATGATGATCCCATTCTGGTCCACTGCTGGAACTTCATCCCAGCTGACCAGAATCTCAGTAGAAGAGATGGTAGTGGGTTCGACATTCTGTGGATAGCCGGATGGAGCTGGAAAGGAATGAGGAAAAGGAAAATAACAAAACCAGTAGAATCTGATGTGCTAATTGCTGCAATCCAAGTAGCAGTGTACCTACTTACCATCCTCAAAGGTCCGATTGTTCACACCAGGACTGAATGGTCCAGGACCAACACTGCAGGTATAGGCTCTGACAGAGATGTTGTATTCAACGTACTCCTGTAGTCCTCCCAGTACTACTGAAGTGTTGCTTGTGTTCATGGTCATAGTCATCAGTTGCCCACCAAATGTCATCATTGGATCATACTGAACCTCATAGAGGATGATGATCCCATTCTGGTCTGCTGGTGGAACCTCATCCCAGCTGACCAGAATCTCAGTAGAAGAGACTGTGGTTGCTGTAACATCTTGTGGAAAGCTTGAAGGAGCTAGTGGAAAATGTTGAGAAATCATAACCGAGTGTGTGACAAAAGTGGCTACAATACCCACTTACCATCTTGAAATGTTTGATTGTTCACAACAGGGCTGAAGGGTCCAGCACCAACACTTGTATAAGCTCTAACAGCAATGGAGTACTCAACAAATGCTTCCAAGTTTTGTAGTGACAGCATCAATACAGGACCGTCAGTCACTGTACAGTTAATTGGTGGGATTTCATCAAATGATGATTGGTTGAATTGGACCTTGTAGTGGTCAATCACTCCTCTGCGATCTATTTCTGGAACGGGATCCCAAGTCACTAAAATTTCCATGGCAGATATTGTTAAAGCTTGAACATTTTGAGGGTAGCCAGAAGGAACTGGAAAAGGAATAAACATTGACTTATTTGTGCTGAAAGGACTAAGGTTATTGACTAACATACTTTCTTCTAGTGTTCTAATGGAAGCTATGTTGCTGGGGGTACTGTCGCCAATCTCATTGAAGGCCACAACATTAAAGACTCTGGTTAAATAGGTGCATGTGCTAAGTGGTATGTAATTAGAGCCACATCCAACAGGTATTGGCATACGATAATTACGCAATGTAACGAAGCTGTGCAGTGTATCGGTAGACACACTACGATCTATCACCTGGCAAGCATGAATCTATTTATGGGAGTGAAGCTAAAGCCTTATAGTAATATTTAGGGATGTAACTAAACCTTTTTAGCTAAGGTAAATTTGGAGCACTAAACTCTGGGTTGTGTTTAGACCTGATGAACTTTATGAAGTAAAGCCAATACTCGGTCGCTGTTAGTGTTGCAACTGGAATGCTACTAGAGGCACTGTCACCAATCTTTTGAAGGCTTCAACGATAATGTTGAAAGGACTAAGGACTAACATACCTTCTTCTAGTGTTCTAATGGAAGCTATGTTGCTGGGGGAACTGTCACCAATCTCATTGAAGGCCACAACAGTAAAGTTGTAGGTGACACCAGGGTGGAGTCCAGTGATGTCAGCCATCTCAACTGTACTGTTGACAACTTGCATACTACCACCAAGGAAGGCTGGCTGCTGGTACATGACCCTGTACCCTGTGATGGGGGCATTGTTGTCATGGGGCTCATCCCACACCAGGCTGATGCTACGAGAGGTGATGTTAACTGATCTTGTATTCTGAGTCTGCTGTGGACGATCTGGAGCAATAAAAGTAATAACAATGGCATTTATGGAATGTGGTAAGTCTTATTCATAAGTCACTTAGTAAATTCATAATATTCTGCATCATTGAAGTAGACTCACCTTGTATGAGCACATTCACAGTCCCACTCGATACAGTCTGAAATTCTGGACTCGATGCATTACAAGTATACATTCCTGAATCAGTTGCCATTGCTGTTGAAACACTGAGCACACTTAATGAAACCCTGGAGCTACTTTGTGGTACGATTGTGATCCGGCTACTCTCATTTACAGCTGTCCCATTGTGAAACCACAAGATGGACGGTACAGGATAACCGGTTGCATTGCACATCAGCGTGAAATTTTCTGAAGTAGTCACATTCAAGTCAGTTGAGGCATTCAGAATGAGAGGAGAAACTATGATCAAGATAAGAGATAACGATAAATGTAATAGGAAACATCAACAAAATAGACATAACAAACCATTCAGAGTGACAACAGTGGTGTCATTGCCAGCTTCATTCTCCACAAGGCACTGGTAATCACTGCCAACAAAGGCATCCTCAACTGCTATCTGGAGCACTCTTTCATTTGCAACCACTACACCATCAGATATTCTAAACCATGTGAAGTTGTTTCCTGGTCCTCCCAGAGCAAAACAGGTGAAATTCACTACCGTGTTCCTTTCTGCACTGATGACTTGGGGTGTGGCCTCAATGCTGCCCACAGGAGAAACTGTATAGTATAGTGGACACAAGTGAACTTCACACATAGCATCACAGAGTTGGATGTACATTGGGAACATACCAGTTAGTACAGCTTGGTCCGATGTAGCATTCCTGCTTGTCCCCTGCAGACTGGCTACACAGCGATAGCTCCCCTCGTCTCCAAACACTGCTGGTGTAAACTCAAGCACAGAACCATTGCTCACAGTATCAAACGTGGTTGTTGTCTCATTGTATTTCTCCCATTGGTACACAGGAGCTGGGAAACTTTCAGCTGCACAGGTGAAGTTCACTACTGTTCCATTTCTGGTCAGTATGTCAGTCAGTTGTGTGACTATGATGGGCTCAACATGCAACACAGCTGTAGTACTGTCGTTGCCTGCAGCGTTGCTTATCACACAGGCATAGTTCCCCCCATTCATAGCAGAGATGTTACTAACAGTCAGAGTAGCGTCAGTTTCATTCATCAAATCTTCTCTATCGTTCTGCCACTGGTAAGTATTGTCAGGACCACCTTGTGCAGAGCAGTTGAATGTAACAGTTCCTCCAATGTCAGCTATCACCATGTCGGGTGAAACTGCTACACTACCCTCAGGAGACACTGCAAAATCAACACTACAGTATACACTAAAGGAGACACAGAAACACAATTCTTTGGAGACACTAAGGGAAGTAATGTAGTAAGGTAAGTGGATTAAATTGGGTGTAGTGGAGTAAGCATGCTGCCTACCTGTCACTGTAATGGGATCAGATGCCACTCCTAGTGCCACACAACGATAGCAACCTTCATCTCCAAACACGACAGGAGCAAACTCAAATATACTGCCATTTCCTACAAGCTGATACTGTTCTAACTCCCCATCTCCACTTGTAGAGTTCATATTACAATTGGGAACATTTTCCCTTCCATTGAGCTTTTCCCAGTGAATTGATATATCTGGTACTCCATTAGTAGTATTACAGGTCAGTGATGCATTAGAGCCTTTCCTTATCAGTAGTTCTGTAGGTTCAACCACTGGACCTGCAGGAAAAATTAGGCACATGTAGTACTACGTACCAGATACTCCCCCTTTTTGGGATGATGTACACGACTTGTTCAGATACACAGATAAATCTATACAATCTGTCACGTCAGCTTAAAAAAATTAATGATTGCAGCATTTCACAACACACCACCCCTTCTCACAATATTCTTTCTAAATGCTGTTGACACGAGTTTAACATTATGCAGAGGATATTTAGTCAAATTTAGTGATAGAACATTTATTCAATCAGTTGCACTAAGGTTGTTGACTACAATTTTTGGCAACTATATATACAGTCAGTAATGAGTTTACATAGGCCTAGGAAGCAAATTAGAAGTGTAGAGGCCATTCCTTGCTGTGCGAAGTGCGGCAGAACATTTTACGAATATCTGATTTTGCTTATGATATAACTCATCCCTCATGCACATCAATTTCATCCCTACATGCACTTGCTTTCATTTATGTTTTCAAGTTGATGGGGGGGGGGTTAGGGGGAAGGAATAAGGTTATTTATGGTACTATTGTGTTCTTTGATCCTAGCTCCATTATCAACCAACAGATGATGCGGTACTGCCTTCACATGTTTCTGTGCATTGTAAATCTACCTTTTCAGCATTGTTTTATATTGCTTTTTGGCATTGTACTGTCTTGTTGATACATTTTGTACATAATATTTACATATATATTATGTAAGTGTCACATTTACAAATATTGCACTTCACTGATTTTTGGCACAAATGGCGCCCCATATTATATTTCCTTAGTTGGCCAACCCACCCACAACTTATGGTGGTGACAACTTTCATGTAGCGTGGAAAAAGTGATCTCATAGACAGCCAGTGACAGGAAAATTATCTGAGATTGATGGAGTGTGAATCTAAGCTCCAGGCCATAATCTACAATGGCAAGTGAAGTACCCGTTAGAAAGAGAATATGAAGCATTCCCAGTCTCTCACAAGTCTCAGACCAAGAGCTGCACTCTAGCCTAGCTACACCTTATTTGTCTACAACCATGCAGACAAAGGAACTGACACATTCCAACTGACTTTGGGATAAATTCTCATTGTGCTCTTGGAACTGTATAGGTTTGTCATTTGTACCAGATTAAATTTTATTATACGATTGTAAGTTGTATAGGAGCCCACTGATGATCTGTCAATTTGTACAACTAGCTAATTATAATATTCATGAAAACTTTGCAACTCATTGCAACATTGCAGATTTCCGAAACAACATAGATATTAATTTTATTCGGTGTGATTCTTCAAACATGGTTTGAAACTTTGTGAGAATAATGACAGGAATTCTACTGTAATTGCAATTACAGTAGAATTCCTGCTAGAATACATGCTCTATACAGTACAGTACAGAAACAACCAATTCCACACTGTACTAGAGCATGTAACACTAACCACATGGTCTACACTCAGTAGGTGCAGAAGTGTTAATGAAGTGTGTAGTTCCCACAGTGTCACAACATCCACTCTCGGAAGCAGCAGAAGATGGGAGACCAAGTTGGGTGCACTGGCTATTCTGATAGCAGACATAGTCACCATTGGCTGTAGAAAAAATATGTAGCTAGTCACTTATCCCTTGACATGGCTGGTATGTATATATACAGCTTTCACAGTGTCTACATCCACTAGCTGCATGGTTTAGTAATACAACAAGAGTATGCTGCACTTCTATTGCCCAACATTACAAAGCTCAAGGGCTTGACTGTGTCATTGTATGGGCATGAATTGGATCCTTGTACATTGATAATGCAGCCAAAGGCTCTGAGCACTTACGTGGCTGGCAGGTCTGGGCAATATCAGGACAGCAATCTCGAGCTGAGTAGCATATCAGATCACAGTAACAACCTCCAGTAAATCCACCACAACTGGTGTAGCCTGCAGCAACACATGATCCTGAGGTAAATAGATACAAATGCTTGTTTAGTGTCTATATTACATCATGACGGTGTTGTACGTATGATACACTGCTGAGGAAGCAGAAAAGATCAGTCCCTCTTCATAGCTATACCTGAGTTGGCATCTACACCCAGTAAAAAATTGTCGGACAATTTGTGTAGTTATAGTTACTTTAATTTGATTCATTTCATAAGCTGACAATGCAACTCAAGGTGCCAAGGTACAGCTTGGACTTGGCAAAGGCAAACGAAACTAACATAAAACCACAGGATAAACATACAAGTAAAAGGGAATACACATTAATACAAAAACCTTAACAAACAAACTCTGGAGAATTCTATGATGGGTCAAGGCAAGCACGGAATAGCAGATGAGAGGCCATAATGATGGTTTGAGCTGCTAGGTCGAGGAGATGTGTGGTAGTTGACTTTGTAAGTGAGGGAACTTACAGTCAAAGTGAGGAGCGAGATCTCGGTAACCAGTGGCCAAGAGCACCAATTTCAATGGTGGTAAGTTCAGCATGGCATCCTCTTGAGTCAAGACCGCTAATTGCAAGTTGGTATAACTCTTTGCCCTGTTTTATAGTCTTGAATTATGCAGGCAGTCGGGAGAGTTATACAGGACAGTTAGTTCAATCATGGCAATCTCCTTGTCAGTCCAGGTAGGTCAGCATAATACAGGGCCGGAGCCAAGTATTTTAGACTGGTACGGCCATGGTGATGGGTGATGATTGATGATGCTAGGGGGGTCTGGGGGCAGGCTTCCCCAGGAAAATGTGTTCTGAGATCACTTCTGAGGCTATGTTTTGGTTAAAATGGTACTAGAATCTCCAATTTGTAGCTACCTTACTGCAGCCAGTTAAGGTAGCGGTGAAGTCTTTCGGCGGAGGTTAACGAAAACATAAACATGGGTTACAGTCAGGACCAGGGTTACTCCTAGTTTCAGGGTTAGGGTTTGCTTTAGGGCAATCTTGCTTTGCCTAATTTTAAAAAGGGTTTTAGTAGCTCATTAATTGTTCAGAGCTACTCTCAAAGTCAGGCTAGACTCATGTTTGTCGCTACTCTTGGAATGGACAACTTTGACTGCACCGAAATGAATGCACATTTCACAGCTTGTCTACGGGAGGGGTTCATTCACGAGTGGAAGCAAGCATTACTAGCCCCACCTCTCCCCCTTATGTCGCTAAACAACTCACGGTTCTGTTCCCCACACAACTCCTCTGCAGCTTTCGCAACGGCAACGTAGTACCAACGATATATTGCGCATTCTACAGCCCAGCACTCGAAGCACCGGGTCACGATCACCTACTAGGCTTGGCATACGATCGCAAGACCTGGGCCTGCCCAATGAGTACAGTCTTGGCCACTGTGGCCTTTCTGCTGCTTCTAGACACAAGCTTGCTTTCACAAGCAGGCACTTCACACTACTCACAGCTACTGACACTACAGCACTCTACTAAACTCCTTTTTTTATTTATTTTTTATTTTTATTTTTTAAGTCGATCTAAGCTTATCTTCAAAGTTCCGACCACCACATGAGGGGTTCTGCCAGAACGGATGAAGACTCCCAAAACTGACTGTGCGCTAAAAGTTTACAAAGACAAAGACTGCTTGGATTCCAGGTTTGTTGACCTTGAAAACACAGGGTTCCCTGCCACCGAAACAACTGAACAAAGCTGCCGAAAATGACCATCTCACATACAACGCGGAAAGGTGACGCGAAAAATGGAAGGCTTGATCTAATCTCTTTATGGAAGATTGCCATGGCATGCATCATTTCGCACACGTTAGCCCCACCCCCATTTTTCGCGCTGTTCTCGCCCTTGGACGTTAGTCTCGCAAGCCGGACCCCTTCCGTTCCACAGCACCGATCGCTATCGGTACGCGAAGGAAGGGTCTGGAGACTTAGGACCACTTTACGTGAACGTCTGGAACGCAATTATTGAACAAGAAGGAAGGAAGGAAGGAAAGAAAGAAAGAAAGAAAGAAAGAAAGAAAGAAAGAAAGAAAGAAAGAAAGAAAGAAAGAAAGAAAGAAAGAAAGAAAGAAAGAAAGAAAGAAAGAAAGAAAGAAGAAAGAAAGAAGGAAAGGAAGAAAGAAAGAAAGAATACGAAAAATGGCATTTATGCTATCGCACTAGCCTCGTTCCCAGGCTCTCCCCTCGCCCCGACGAAAAATATATATTTTTTTCGTCGGGGCGAGGGGAGAGCCTGGGAACGAGGCTACTACCGCACACTTTTGCGTTTAGCTGTTTTCCGCGTAGATTTTGGCCACTTATATATATATAATCTTGCTGATCACAAAGGGTATTCCCCTGAAGACCAGTGTTTTTTGAGTATATATCCCAAAAACAGCAACTAACTGCCCCATCTATTTGAGCCATAAATGCCCCACCCATTTAAGTCATAAATGCCCCACCCATTTAAGCCATAAAATGCCCCATCCATTTAAGCCATAAATGCCCCATCCCCATCTCCCTTTATGTTTTAACTTCACACTATGTATGTGTGAAATTTTGAACATCGATGTGCCAGCGGTGTTGGTGCTCCCCCACTCGACACACAACTCAAAGAGGAAGCCTGGGCGCCTGTGTTTGTGGTGAAGTTATAGGGCTTTTGCATATATTGCGCGTCGGCGCCATCCCTATACATAGAAAGTCTACCGACTCTCTGATAACCCGCTATTATAGCTCAGCAGTTTCCTGCGGCCGTCTCATATGCGTGCTTTTCCGCTTAAAGTACACTGTAAACTGATCAAAATCTTGCAGCGGGATGGCCTTGATACGAGACTTATGAACTTTGTCAAAAGCGCATTGAGTTCAAACGTCGAAAAGCTAGGCGGTCTCCTGGGAACGACGACGAAGTAATATTCTAGCTTCGTCCTTTTTTTTTTTTTTTTTTTTTTTTTTTTTCTTTCAAATGCAAAGGATACATAATAGCTTCCTAGGCTAATACAAGTATGTACCCTGATTATAAAATTACAAGAACATAGGTGCAACATTCAACTTAAAAGTGCGAAGTGAAGGTGCAATAAGTGCATCGTGGGGTAAGTGATTCCAGATGGAAATAGTGCTAGGAACAAATGATGATTGGAAGGCGTTAGTGTGTGCATAGGGTTGATACAATAAGGGGAGATTATAATTATAATCATGTCTACTAGGTTGAGGCATAAATACATCAGGTGTAAAAGAAAAGAGACCATGGATGATCTTAAATACAGTACAAAGTTTTAAGTATATTCTCCTGTTTTCAAGTGTAGGAATTTGAGTGAGATGGAGTAGTTCCTGGTAGCCTAGATCCCACCTTTTCAAACACATTTTTAGTCCATATTTTTGCACATTCTCCACAGATTCTATGTCCTTTAAAAGGTGGGGATCCCACACAGGAGCGGCATATTCAAGGTGAGGACGCACTAGAGTTTTGTACATTTCTAGCAGTCTTTCACTGCATACGTTAGATGAGAATCTTCTATATAGTAGACCAATAAGTTTCTTTCCTTTTGCACAGATGGAATCTATGTGCCTGGACCAAGACAAGTCTGATGAAATAAGAACTCCCAAGTACTTAAAGGCTTCTACCTGTTCAAGTGGTACCTTATTTAGCAGGAACTGTGGAGGATACCTGAGATTTCGCTTTCGTGAGATCAGCATGGTCTTACATTTAGCTGGATTCAGTGATAGATGATTGTTATCTACCCATGAACTGATTTTGTCAATGTCCAATTGTAGCTGCTGGTAATCCTCACTGCACTTAATTTGTTTGTATAGGAGCATGTCATCTGCATAGAGGTTTAGAACTGTGTTTTCAGACAGCTTGAAAGACGACACCTCATCAATATAAATGAGGAATAGTAGTGGACCCAAAACGGAGCCCTGCGGAACTCCTGAAAGCACAGGTGAATCAGGAGATGAATCACCGCCGACGACCACATGTTGTTTTCTTTCAGCAAGGTAGCTGTGCAGCCATGAGAGGATGCGGGAATCCAGTGCATATGTGTTCAGTTTTTCTAAAAGCAGCCTGTGAGGAACTGAATCGAAGGCCTTGCGGAGGTCGAGGAAGACAGAGCATACATTGTGCCTGGATTCAAGTGCTTTAAGCCAGTCATGTGTTACAGCCAGTAGAGCTGTAACTGTGGATTTTCCAGGTAGGAATCCCCACTGCTTATTGGAGAGGGTCTAATTTCATTGACCTTAGACCTTCCCATGCAACCGTCCAGTAATACAGTGGAACCCCGCTTAACGGACACCCCTCAACAGCGGACACCCACGATACAACGGACAATTCCGAAAGTCCCGACTGTCCTTCCATTCACTTCAATACTAAGCAACCACTGAACGGACAGTTTTCGCGGTCCCAACTGTATGCATGACGACCCCGATTTAGTGGACACCTGTCGGCCTTTCAGCAAGAATGTCCACCATCGCTGCTGGAGTTAACAACTTGACATTAGATTAGCGCTGTTAGTCTCTGCTTGGCCTTCCCCGCCAGCGTACAGCAAGGGAAAGCTACCGGCCATCGCTTTCCAGCGGGCGCTTCCCCAAAGGTCGCTTGACCATCTTCTTTTTACAGGCCAGGCTGCGTACTATTCGCAAGCCATACCCAACCTACCCCAGTGCGGATCGCTTTTGGTATCACACCACGTGCGTGATACTAAAAGCGATCCGCGCTGTAGTTGGTTGGGTTTGGCTTGCGAGACTAGAGAAGAGTACATGTATGTACTACCGTATTCCAATGCTGCATCCAAGATATATGGGTTTTCATGCAGGTCTCATATAGATACGCCTACATACATGATGCAACAGACTGACAAATGCATGTGCTAACTTAAAAAGCGGGGCTATTTCGTAATCCCGACATTCGAGCAAATATCTCCACCGCGAAATAGAACGTAGTGGATTAAAGTAGGGGTCCCAACAAAAAATCCAAGAACGAACAAACTTGACTCAAGTATGCTGAAATCCAAGAACCAAGTGACCTTGTTTGTAAACTACAGTTACAATAATTTCTATGACTTTCGTTCTTCCGAAAATAAATAAAGCAAACAGAAGGTTATGTGCCAAAATATGGCCATTATAGGATTTTGATTTTATATGGGGGATTATATATGAACATACCTTTAACAGATATCCACGCGAGTGGTCCAGCTATTTTAATACTCTACCAATGGTAAATAATCAATTGCACTGGTGCTTGCTAAATTTACTTGTCAAAAGTCACTTCAAACCATCAATTGTTCTTCTATGGGAGAAATGTATTGCAACATTAAATAACAGCTAATTTAGTCTCTTGACAGCTATAAACTTGAGTGGTCCAGGCATTTTTGCACAAGATACATCAAGTGAAATCCATCAGTACCACTAGTTTCGTAGAGAAGTTTCAAAAGTCACTTGAACCGAATTGCGTCCAATTTTTGACACTTAACCCTTTCAAGTCCAAGACGAATTGACTGAAAATAGCTTTGCAGCACCAACTTTTGTAGTCTGGTTTTTATATATCTCAGATAGATATTTAGTTCTAGCACAACAAATTTGAAATCGGAGCACCTTCGATTTTTTCGTTGGGAGCCCTAATTAAAGCATAGATAATAGAGACTAGTAGTCTCTATTATCTATGATTAAAGTTAGCAGGCTTGCTATACGCACAGTAGTTTTTAACTATGTACCCTCTATTTATCTAACATAGTACATACAAACTACTACCACTACTAATAGTACTACTACTAGTGTTTCTTAACGTACCTTGCCCCTGAACAATCCACGGGAAGTTGGTAAGCAGCAAAACGACAGCTAGAGCTGTCGATCTCATTGTGATAGCTAGCTTTGTCGTAGGAGTGTTCGTAAAACCGAGTAGGCACTTAGGCACGCCCCCACAAGATATTCGAAGTTCAAAGTAGTTTCGCAAGCCAGACCCTTTCCTTTCCTCAGCGCCGATCGCTTTCGATATCGGCACGCTTGCAGATAGCAAAAGCGATCGGCACTCAACATCGGAATGGAAAGGGTCTGGCTTGCAAGAGTGCTTCGTTTTGAAGCTCTTGCAACTTCTAGCTGCAAGAGCGAGAACCGTCACATCCAACCGAACTCAAGAGCGTGTGATGACGTTATTTGTATTGCGGAGGGAATATAAATGATGTCATCCGCGCTCTTACCATACCAGGTCGGGACACGGAATTCGCTTTTTTCACAGCGGTTCATGTTGCATTACGTCATCATTACGTCTTCTGTTGAATATTCATAAGTAATTCGTTTCACAGCGGTTCATGTGTGTTGAATATTCATAATTAATTCGTTTCACATCATACATTAGACCGAACAGTGCGCTGGTCGTCTGTTGTGGCTTGTTGGCTAAATGGTTAAAGGTTAGGGTTAGGGTTGGGGTTAGGGTTGGGGTTAGGGTTGGGGTTAGGGTTGGGGTTAGGGTTAGGGCTGGGGCCAGGGATTGCACTAGGTGTGTTTCTTTTTTTTTCCTGTAGTGTTATAAGTATGGTGAACACATTTGTCTTCGTTGGTACGGTAAGTGCGCGGCGGGGTGCGCACGACGGGTTACTTATGAATATTCAATAGGTGACGTAACCGCCACATGAACCGCTGTGAATCCCGATTAGGTCGTGCAATCGGAAGTGGTATTCACTAGCGCGCGCGCTTCATGCTCGAAACGTCATACTGACGTCTTCGTCTGCGCCGTAGCACGTAGCTTAGCGCAGAGTAGGGTTCTCCTCTATCTATGCTGTAGCGTAGGGAGGTGTGAAGCATGACATTGGTAGGTGCATTAGCACGGTACACATTATACGATGCCGTGCACGCAATCGTCAGCAGTAGCTCGTAACCAAATCAAGAGCGCATAAGAATGGGCGGCTCGAGGAAGAGCGTGTATAACTACGTAAAATTCCAAACCGGTCGGAATGGCGGATCTGCACTATAGGATCACGTGATTATTGCCGTGCCCCTCTGGGGTCAGCTTTCTCAAAACAGCTTACCGCTCGTGTACAGGGTGTCCACCAGCCATCGTTTTGAGATTATCTATTGCAGATACTATAAGCTCTGCTACAGTATATAGCTAATACGTTAAAGTTCTCGTACGCTGCAGAAACACGACTGCCATGATTGCAAAACAACGGCTTACGCTACTTATACTTCGACAGCTAGCGAAGATGTTCCCAAGCCTTCACTGCACAGCAGGAGCCTCACAATTACTAAGTTGAAACTACTGTCGCGGAACCATGACTCTCAAACTTTAATGACTCACACACATACAATACACATCCACAAGCACATACCCAATCAGAGTCAAGCTGTGCACAGGATGAGAGGCTAGAACAAGCATCACTGTGCCTGGAAACAGTACATACAAGTATTAATGCTAGCAATACGCCAAGTGGTCCAAAGAAGCTGGAACATCCAATCATAATGCAGCTATCACTGTTATGCCCCACCCTCCCAGGTTGGTAGAAGGTGGGACATAACAGGGAAGTTGAACAGGGTAATTATCCAATTCCCTTCTACAGGGGCAGTCTCTTTCGTCAAATCAGGCCTACACATGTGTGCATGTGCAGTAAAAATCCCTCATATAAGGCAAATGCCCTCCAAAAGGGCATACTGCTGGGGTCAAACCCCCTTCAAAATCCCCACCTACCACCAACCTGGGTAGTCTGGCGAAGCCAGACCCAAGCATAGCGCAAGGGTCTGGTCGCAAGCCTATATTGCGATTTGTACCCACTGCAGAAATATTGCAATCCAATCAGATTGCAGAACACGTAATTACGACATACTGATATACTTGGCCGAGTTAGGAACTGCACGAACTGGGCTACAAATTATGACCTGAAGCCTGAATTCAAAAACTGATTAGGCATTACGTAATCCACGTGATAATTCCATTCCTACCGTACAAAACACAATATTGGCTTGCGACCAGACCCTCGCGCTTCACGCTTGGGTCTGGCTTTGCCAGACTACAACCTGGGAGGGTGGGACATAACAGTGATAGCTGCATAACTCAGGTCTGTGGTCTTTGTCAACCCCATTCATGGTATATAGTCTCGCAAGCCACACCCTTCGCAGGAGAGAGGAAGGGTCTGGTCACGCTGCAATCATCGAGTTGTCGCCACGACAGAAACTTGTCTTGACCAATCAGATCCGCGCTCTTCGTAGATCGCATCCGTTGTCATGGAGTACAATTACGTCACAATGTGTTTAGCGGATGTCAGCATCTTATTACCTAACCGCAATGTTCGATAATTGCGTTCCTCGGCGACAACTCGGTAGTTGCAGCGTGACCAGACCCTTCCTCTCTCTGCAAAGCAGTGGCGGATCTAGAAATTTAGAAAGGGGGGTTCAGTCACTGGCGTGCAAAGCGCGACGCAAAATTTTTGGGGTTGCCACGCCAACTTTCGGTCACGTGAACGCATTCATACAATAAAATAAAATATAGCTGGAAGGCCGAACCGAGGGGTCCGTCACAAAAGACATCTCGTACACTGTCCGACAGTGTTGTTTTTAGTTAACTATAACTTTAACTAAATACATTTTAGTATGGCCTTTTTAAAATTTAGTTAACCAAAACTACAACTAACTAAAATTTTTTGCTAAGCTGGGAACTATAACTAAAATATCCAAGAACATACAAGAAGAAACCTGTCGGCAGAAATCCAAACTGAAATCCAGAAATCCACTCTGAAATCCGAAATCCACGTGAAATCCAGTGGATTTCGAAATCTCGTACGCCGAGGCGCACCGTGGCGGACCCCTCGGGCCGAACTGAATATCTCGAAGCAACTCTAGGCCTAGTCAAACGTCTGGAGATCAGTAAGGAACTGATACGTGAGTGTGTAACTGTGCCTGGTTGTTGTTGCTGCATGCCACTGCTGCATAATCATTTGATGGACTCGTGCAGTTATGTACGCAAAATACATTACTAGCCGTCAAAGGGGGGTGCATTTGCACCCCCCTTACCCCCCTTACCCCCCCCCTAAATCCGCCACTGCGAAGGGTATGGCTTGCGAGACTACACCCGCCCATGTACACAAAAGCTAGCAGCCAGGCTTTCACGGCTCATCTGAGTCGGCTAGCATCCATTGGTTGATATAATGTTCACAGTGAAGGTAATCCTCCCTAGAACAGCCACATAAAGTTTTCCATCTATCTTCTCGATCACGAACGGACTTGCTGCGCTGTCAGCACTCACAATATGCGATTTCGCGGACCCTAAGTCTCGTGACCAGCCGGATATACCTACGGATTTTCCGGGTCTTTGTAAAAGCTGGACTCTGGACTGGACTCGTGGACTGGACTATGGACCGATATTTAGACCGAGTTCTGGACCGAGTTTTGGACCGATGCGGAGCTCCACAACAACTACTCCCACTCCGAATCAGTTATCTATAAGCTAGAGCAGAGGTTCTGTGAATATTGACATAATGTAAATGTGCTTTTTTAATTGATAACAGGTTACCTGAGACTTGGGTTCTGTCCCAAGCAGAGTGAGCATAGACATGCATGAGTATCTCTTGGTATTTCACAAGAGCAGAGGTAGTACAAACATTTATCAAGATCTCTGAGGACCTGGGTTGATTTCTATGGGCTGATGGTGAGGCTGAACTGTGCAGCAAATGAACTATACCACTCACAGACCAATCCTTACCAGCTTCAAGGTAGTTATAAGAATGCTGTTGCCTGTTTACAGCCACATTACCATAACCTACAATGCTCCCAAGCAAATGTCTTGGGCCTTGCAACGCTGAGCCACACCCACAGCCACTCTGTTGTTGCATGAATATAGGTCTTGGACCTTGCAATGCTGACCCACATGCACACCCACTCTCTTGCTGCATGCATATATTGTCACATAGTCTAAGATGCCTTTGCCAAGGCCCAGGGCACTTTAAACAACAGTTTTAGCCTGTTCATCAGGCAACATCAAGCGGCTCAGTCCATAGTCCAGTCCACGAGTCCAGTCCACGAGTCCAGTCCAGAGTCCAGAGTCCAGATTTTCCATAGGTTATTTCCGGCTGGGCACGAGACTACGCGGACCCTGACCCCCAGCTGTATCACGTGATATTATTGAACCATACTAAAAATAGTAACGTGTATGCACGCGCCAGAGGCGCGTGCGTGTGTGTAGCATGTTGCGTGTTCTTTGGCTAATTTATTCTGAACCCTCATTTTAACTCTGTACCCTGTATGCCCACTGGGCCTCTGCAATGAACCTTTGACCTTTGCTAAGCACGTGCCGAGTGTTCTATTTTTAGTATGGTTTGACCGGACTACGGGCTTCTGTTGGAGTTACACGCTCTTGCTCTAGCTGCTCGTTCTTATGCGCTCTTGCCAAATGGTTAGGGCTTAGTATTACAGTTAGAGTTAGGGCTAAGGCCAGGGAATGGGACCCTTCCTTTTTTTTTATGGCCGGAAAAATTGCCGGATTGGCGGTTGGACAAGCCGGCTGCCGAATCCAAATTTTTGTCCAACATCTGTTTCCAAAGCGTCCGGGTACGAAGTCCATCAGTCGACGACTCGACGTCGTTGATCGATCGAAAGGCAAGCGTAAACTAGTGTCAAGTGGACTAGACTATAGCGTTACTCAAGTATTTCCTGTTAAAAATTTATCTATCTGCTGGCTAGCACTACACCCTGACATAGGGGGAGCACTTTTATATAGGAATACCTTTTGTATAACCCTTTCTCTTTGAGATAAAATCATTTCAATTCAATTCAATTCAATGGGAAAACCAGCAGAGAGCCACATAAAACTTCTGAGGTAGGATACAGCCAGCTATGGGCTCAGTAATGGGTTGTGTTAGCTTACGAGTTGCCCAGCGGAACAGGAAACGGGTCTCACATTCTGTACTATTGAATAAGTCGAAACAAGCTCTAGCACAAAGCTAGGTATGATATGAAACATCTTAGCTACTAGTAAACTGAGCTATAGATATACGGTAATACATCTCATGGCTGAGTCAACAACTGTCCTAGCTCGCTGGATGTTGACATGCCGGCGGACGCTCTCTGGTGATGCTTGTTTCGTATTTGTGGAGAGTACAGAACGCGATACCATTCCCTTCCTGTTCCAGGGTGAGCCATAGGTAACTCCACTCTCCACGGCTGAGCCCAGAGACGGTAGTGACATCGCCGACCCCTCGCTTGTAAGTGAAAGGTTGGCGACACCAGACGAAGATACCAGGTAGACGGCTAGAATGTTTCATACGCTTGGTGTGGCTCTATACTGTCTGCTGTATGCTTGTTCCGTCTTCGTGGCTGGTACAGGACGCGAGATGAGCTCCCTACACCAATTTTCCATCGCATATCCGGCGTCCACGTCCGTATTGTGCATCAATTACTTCTGGTTCCGTTCCGTTCCGGATTTTATACCTTCCCAAAACTGGGATAATAAAATAAGTACCCCATGAATATAGGCACTCAATTTTATTACAACAACTATATCGCGTTTGCACCCATAAAAATAGGCACCCCACATGATAGAAAAGCCTGAAAAGGCACCCGTTACCATGCAAATATCGATTGCTGACTGTGATCTCTGGTTGTAGAAAAGCTATAAACATTGGACAGAAATTAGCAGAAAAGGAAACTCGAGGCCTAAAAATATATCACAGCTAATCTGTTCCCACACAACTGCAGAAAATGACATGCATTTATTAGCACCCCATGAAAATAAGCACCCTTCCGCTAAATTTGTTTGCACACGACACTATAGAGCAATTCTTCCTGCCAAATTTTCCGGCCACACGGTATTGGGACACTGGAAATGCAGACTTTGGACACTGTTAAAGACACAGAGCAAGTAGTGTGTTGCATTGTGAAATGTAAACTTGTCGTGAGTGATATTAAACCATACCTATTCTAATAGAGCATATTGTCATGGACTGTAATTAGACATGTATATTTCATTCTTGTCAGAGGTGGAGTGACTGTCGAGGTGGATTGGACGTCCGGCCCTCTTTTCTTTTTACCATTACTTGTGGCATTTCAGGAATGAGAAAGCAGGTCACACACATGTATCCTGTCCCAGATGTAAGGAAAGTCAGTCATGGCTATGAGATAAAAATCTTGGAGTTGATCTGGGATAAAGTGTGTTGTGTAGGTATGTACTGATGAGTTGTCTCTGATTGGTGTCCTTACCCTTCCCTTCTCTTCCAGGTTTGTGAGCATGACGATGGTGGCAGATCCCCACTCCCACACCATGCGCCAAAAGTTAGATACAGAACCTGGCACAAGACCTGCATGGACAAAAGAATGCTTTAGCACAAAGGTGAGAATCCTGGGATTTTATATATGAGCATCTAAGATTATTGGTATCCAATAGGCTTACTTTGGCCCAGATGATGACTGGAGCATTCAGTCAAAATGTTGGCAAGTTATTTTCTGTATCTCAAGTTGGTAACAGATAACCTTCCTCTTCATTTATGCAGGAGCCAACTGAGAGGCCACTGAAAGCTTACTTTGTCTGGCGTTTGGCTGTTTGTAACCCTAAAATTTTGAGGTCAGTAGATTGTGATAAAGTGAAGGTAAATATACAAAGCCCCATCTCTACATGTCCACTCTGTTGTGTAAAAGATGAAGTTTTGTATATTTACCTTCACTTTTATATTTTATTTTGGCACTCCATCCCTGCATGTATCGATTTTCATTTCGAATGATTTTCTTTCTTGTTTTATACACAAGGCACACACACAGACAAGGAATAACTAAGGTTGTTGAATTTTGCATTCAAGCAAGCATTCAGCATTCTATGTGCAATTAGTTACACTTGGGCAGATCAAAATAGTTGTTGTTAGTTTATTCCACAATAGTAAAATAGTTACATTTATACATGTAAGTTCCAAAATATTAATATCTGATGGAACTTTTTGATTCTTGCATACCAGTTAGACCTATACAACTAGCACCTCAGCAGGCATAACCTAATCGACAATCAGATACTGTGTTTCCATACTGGTACACATGATCCGCTAACACAGAGACTACAGTAGCTACTAGTTGCCATACTTAATGAAAGTAGCTTTATAAAGAATGTAGGGAGGTATGACAAATTGTGGCTCACTTTGTAAGCTAAACTGCAATGCCCCACGACAGGTTTAATTCCTGAATTTCTGCACCTGCCCTATGAACCACATTTTTCAGGCCAGCCTATATACTGACTGTGCACTGATTTCTCAAAAACTCATTGGTCCATGCATCATCCACTGAAATGCAGCTTGTTTCATATCCGATGATTTTGAAAAGGTTCTGCATTTGACTATATAACATACATGTGTTGTTGGTGGTTGTCTTTGTGTTATGTGTATGGAAGGGTAGCTTATGTGCACCAATTGGTTAATCTTCTAACTCATACAGTGTTGTCAAGTGTGCACGTGCAAGCATGCAGGGGAAGTGGTTACTGAGATGAACTAAGATTGAGGTAGCCTCATTCCCAGGCTCTCCCCGCTAACCCTAACCCTTCTCATATTATCCAGAAGAGCCTGGAATGAGGTTAAGATTGAAGTGCACTATAGCTGGGCTATACATAGTCATGCTTTTGCTGAGAGAGTGAGAAATAAACCCACAGAAAAAATTCCAGGATCCATCTGGGATTTGAACCCAAGTCCTTCTGAATATACTAGTCAGACGCTCTTACCATTAAGCCACTTGGACCCCTGGAAGAGGAGTGGAAGACAAGCTACATAAGCAGCATTGCCTAGAGGCCTCAGCCGAGTTCCAACTGATTCTCACTCTCTCAGAGCTGGACTAAACTGGAATGCTGGCTGAACTTTGCAACCTTTAAGGCCCAGTTGGAAAACGTGGTCTGCCTAGCAGTCCTAGTAGCAAAACCAAAGCTGGTGGTAGAAATTCTTCTGGGGCTTGACATTAATTCCTGCACTATGCGGCAGTAGGCGCTCTGAGAGAGTGAGATCAGCTCTGTACCACTGCCGAAAAAAGAACAACAACAAACAAACAAACAAACAAAAAACATAGCAAAACAAAAGCAAACCAACAAACAAAAAAATTGTGTTTTAAGGAGATAGTTTATCAAGTTACAGAGCTGATCTCACTATGTATCAACAACTCCATCTTCTTTTTGAGGTGCATGCAGGAGACTCTAGTGTGATGATTTTATTTCTTAATATCTTTGGTGTCATGGTAGGAAAGGTAGCCCTATTAGTGCTCATTGCTGACAGAGCAACCCTGAGCAGTCTTTTTTTTATCTGACATGTCAAACCACAGCACTGCATTTGTACATGTGTGTACCCTTGTGGGTCAGTGTCATAGATTTTGAAATTGAACTTTTAACCTCATTCTCACTCGTCACAAACTGGATACCAAATTTAGAGATTCTTCCAATGATTTGCTCTTCTGTGTGCAGTACGAAATAATTCGCTCTTCTGCGTGAATTTTGTACTGCAAGCAACAAATGTGCAAGGCCTGGGAACGAGGCTACTTGTAACCCCCACCCCTCAATAATCATTCACACTACATAATAATTTGTTTACAAACAACACGACTATTATCGGTATTTGAGGCTAATCAATCTATAAAGCACTAAGTACAGAGAATCATAGCTACTTGAAGTTTGCATAAAGTTCAAATGAGTCCAGATACTCCAGAACAGTCTTATAACAGTATTCATATTGCTCCTGGAAAAAAAACAAAAACAAAATAGAAACGACGTGGTGGATCATGAGTCATGCAGCAATTAATAATATACTCACCACAGTCTGGACCATGTTGGGACGCTGGAGGCGCAGACTTCGGACAGTGTTGAAGACATCCACCATTCCCTCTGTTTTGAGCCGCTCCAGCAGGATGCTGACAGCAATGAACGTCCCTGTCCTGCCACAGCCACTACTGTATATACATAAACACACACAAAGAGAGTAACTTATGTTGGTGAGCTGTCTATTCAGGTATGCATTCAGCACTCTAGTACTGGCATGGGCAGGGTACATTCTGCCACAAATTGGTGATTATCAAATGCAATGGGTCATTTATTTCACTTAATGTAGTAAAATAGCAACAATTATGGTAAGTTCCACATCATCAATTTCTGATGGAACTTTGTAGATTCTTACATACCAGGTAGACCTACACAACTACAACAGACATGACCCAATCAACAGCCACACTGATGGAACACTACATAATGGACATCCCTTATACACCTATATTATAATGGACACTTAAAAGAATCCCGACTCAACAGTCCTTCCATTCACTTCAATACTTAAGCAACCCTGAATAGCAGGCACCCACTACTTCACTTTTCACACTCCCAATTGCCTCCGTTTAGTAAAACATTTGTTGACATTTGCAGCATGGTTGTCCAATTTGCTGCTGGAGTTAACTTGACATTAGACTAGTGTCATTACTCATAGTACTAGCCTCTGGTTAATCTTCCCTGCCAGCATACAGCAAGGGAAAGCCCTGAAAACATTACCACATTGTGTTTAGCTGCCCAATTACGCAGTACCATGGCTACTGAAATGTACAAGAAGCCCCAGAGTTTGTTATAAGGGAAAATGTATGGTATCCACTATAGAGGGGTTCCACTGTACTCAGTACATGTCTGCATGAGATCAGTAACAAACACAGTCACTCCTACTGTGCTAGCTGCCATGCAAAATAAAGGTGTATAGTTTGTCAGAGGTAGTATCGTAATCTCTCGAAAATACGCCCATGGGCGATGAACTTAAGTGGCTCCTTAAAGAGGGGGGTGGGTGTATTTTCGAGAATTGTGATATTTCTCTTGAAAATAGCTACGTCCACCTCATGTGAGCTCACACACAGTTAGTCTAGCCCTATTTATGTACACATGCTGTGATTCTTCAATGCCTCTTTTGTCATGTGCTTGCTTATGCAATAATAGCAAATAGTTTCTGCCTTCATTTGTTAGTCCCTCCTCTTGCTTCTTTGGTGCTTCTTGCTTACCATAACTGCAAGTGCTGTGGCATAAATAGATGGGCGTACTTTCAAGAGAAAAGCACCTTCTGCAACAACTTCCTTCAAAAAGGGGCTGGGCTTATTTTTGAGGGTGGGCCTACTTTCGAGAGATTACAGCTAGTGTAAACTAACCTGCAATGTACCACAATGGGCTTGTCTCCTGAGCTCCTCTGCCATTTCTGCACCTGTCCTATGAGATCAATGAGCCCAGAGCCAGTGTCTGGTACCCCTTCCTCGGGCCAGCCCGTGTATTGAAACTGCTTCACTGGCAACGAGGAGCCATCCTGGATGGGTAGAGGTAGGAATGCAAAGATATGTGAGCTTGTACTCTTAACAAAAAGGTCTGCTAAGCAAGCATGATTGTACCTTTTCATCAACCAGCTTCATCTCCCTCAGTGTATAGTCAGGATACTCGTTCACTGAGTGCAAGATCGCTTGGAACTGGCCATACATCCTGGCTCCAGTAGAAGGCCAGTAGTTATGGCATTTAACCCTTCCCCCCTCTCTCTCCTTGGTGAGCATGACAATGCTGGCACACTTGGTCTCCCACACCATCCGCCAGAAGTCGTCAGTGGTGTCGGGCAGGGGACCTTGGGTCGCAATGAAGGCCAGGCGCTTGTGGTATCCCTAAACAAGTAGTACATAACTGTGATCCCATGAAACTGTCAACCTTGAGTAGATCCAATTGTCCACCTTCACAAACAAGCCCACCTCCTCTTTTATTGAGGCTTCATTCCAGTTTACACTGTAGTACAGTCATGCAGTTATGCTACATAAGAAGCAGCACTATGAAAAAGGTACGGGGTGACTAATATGAAGGCAAGCACTATGAAAGAGGTATGGGGTGACTAATATGAAGGCAAGCACTATGAAAAAGGTACGGGGTGACTAATATGAAGGCAAACACTATGAAAGAGGTACGGGGTGACTAATATGAAGGCAAGCACTATGAAAGAGGTACGGGGTGACTAATATGAAGGCAAGCACTATGAAAGAGGTATGGGGTGACTAATATGAAGGCAAACACTATGAAAAAGGTACGGGGTGACTAATATGAAGGCAAACACTATGAAAAAGGTACGGGGTGACTAATATGAAGGCAAACACTATGAAAAAGGTACGGGGTGACTAATATGAAGGCAAGCACTATGAAAAAGGTACGGGGTGACTAATATGAAGGCAAGCACTATGAAAAAGGTACGGGGTGACTAATATGAAGGCAAGCACTATGAAAAAGGTACGGGGTGACTAATATGAAGGCAAACACTATGAAAAAGGTACGGGGTGACTAATATGAAGGCAAACACTATGAAAAAGGTACGGGGTGACTAATATGAAGGCAAGCACTATGAAAAAGGTACGGGGTGACTAATATGAAGGCAAGCACTATGAAAAAGGTACGGGGTGACTAATATGAAGGCAAGCACTATGAAAAAGGTACGGGGTGACTAATATGAAGGCAAACACTATGAAAGAGGTACGGGGTGACTAATATGAAGGCAAGCACTATGAAAGAGGTACGGGGTGACTAATATGAAGGCAAACACTATGAAAGAGGTACGGGGTGACTAATATGAAGGCAAACACTATGAAAGAGGTACGGGGTGACTAATATGAAGGCAAACACTATGAAAGAGGTATGGGGTGACTAATATGAAGGCAAGCACTATGAAAGAGGTATGGGTGACTATTAGATGAAGGCAAACACTATTTGCTGCTCTTGAATAAGTAGTCGCATGACAAAGAGAAGCATTGTAAAATCAGTGCATGGGTCAGAGCTAGACTGTGAGGTGAGCAAATCAGAGGTCAGAGCTAGACTGTGAGGTAAGCAAATCAGAGGTCAGAGCTAGACTGTGAGGTGAGCAAATTAGAGGTCAAAGCTAGACTGTGAGGTAAGCAAATCAGAGGTCAGAGCTAGACTGTGAGGTGAGCAAATCAGAGGTCAGAGCTAGAATAATTGGTATGTGAGGTGAGCAAATTTTGGAGAGAATATCATAACTCTTGAAAATATATGGATCCCCCCTCTTTGAGAATTAAGCCACTTATAAGTTCATTGTCCATGAGAGTACTACAATGATAACACTGCATGTTATAGCAGCATTTTGAATAAACCACAAACTCACATCAATATAGCTTGCATTGATGTAATCAGATCCATCCACACCAGGGAAGAAGCAGAGTTTGACTCGTGTGCTGTCATCTGGAATGTGTGAACAAAAATTAATTTTGTCTACATCTCTACGGGTAACCCCATGTTGTAAGAATTGGTAAGCAGCTTTTGAGCAAGTAGTGGTTTGTATAGTGAATTTCTCATGAATGATACCGTACCTATTCTAATAGAACCTACAATTCAATCGGAGATCTAACTTTGTACAAGTTGACTTTGAGTTGATTCAATTTAGTGTAATACCAGGAATATAATCATATACCACAGTTGAATGTAAGGTGTAACAAACAATTGTTAACAGAATTTCCAGGAGAAAGAGCTAGTCCATAAATGCAGTTGTTGCTAGAAATGCTACCATGCATGATCTAATCTAATCTAATGCAACTAAAATCCCTAGAATTAATGGGCGGATCTAATTTAATGCATGCCCACTCAAATTGCTATTAGAACAGTACCTAAGTATGGGGTGTCTGCCCATATCTTCTTGCATGCAAATCAGTAAGACGTGGGCTCACAGAACTGTATGAATAAGCAACTCACAAGGGATCATTTCCTGATTGGCATATCTGTTCTTGACCTTGTTCACCATCAGTGTACCAGTGTCCCTGCGCATGCGTGCACGTTGATGAATAGTTGAATCCAGCCTTTCAAACTCGATCTGCAGGTCTGTCTTTTCTCTAGGATCATCCATGATTCCCAGCCTCCTGTACTGATCTCGGAGATCCCTGGCAGCCACCTCTGTCACCCCACACTCAATGGCCTCCAGGAGTGCATCATGGAGGAAGATGTACTGGAGCTGTGTAAAATTAAGAAGGAGTGTGACTCATGGCATTATGTGAAAGTAAGTGTTAATAATACCTCTGTTTGCACCATGTAGCATCGCTGATATCTCATTGACCGAACATAGCCAAAGATGTCAACATTATTTTCAGCTTTGAGTCGCTTCAGCTGGGAAGTGATGGTGAGGAAGGTGCCAGTACGACCCACACCAGCACTGCAATGTACCACCATTGGCCCAGCATTTACAGGGTTAGAAGATGCCACTTTCCTCACAAAGTGTAAGAGACCAGTGGGGTACTGTGGCACTCCGTGATCAGGCCAGCTGGTGAAGTGGAACTGTGTGACTATCCTCTCCTCTTTGGATCCCTCCTTTTGGAGTGAGAAGGAGCGGGTGGTGTAGTCAGCCAAGACAAGGACCTCCTGAACATGGACGCGGATTGGACCATAGACGCCCCTCTTTTCTTCTGGCCAGTACTTGTGGCATTTCAGCTTTAGAAGGATAAGATAGCAAGTCAGCTGACGAAGGTCCAAGGACCAAAAGGTTGTTGCTGTTTTTATGCTATGTCAAGCTACAGAACTCAAAAACCATAATCTACCATAGCAATGAGCCAAGTCAGTCACAACACATGTAGCCCGTCCCAGGTCATTCCCAGATTCCTCATGCAGATGTAAAGAAAGTCTGCCATGGCCATGAGATAAAGTCTCAGAGTGACTTGGGATAAAGTGTGTTGTGTGAATTGTCTCTGATTGGTGTCCTTACCCTTCCTTTCTCTTCCAGGTTTGTGAGCATGACAATGGTGGCAGATCCCTGCTCCCACACCATGCGCCAAAAGTCAGGTACAGAATCGGGCACAGGACCTGGACAATAGAAGGTTTTAGCTCAGAGGTGAGAATCGTGGGATTTTATGAGCAATTAAGATTGATGTCCAACCACGCTTACCTTGTGTTGCAATGAATGCATTTGGCTGTTTGTAACCCTACAATTCAAAAAATATTGAAGTCAGTAGATTGTGAAGAGACCATATCATAGGAAGTTAAAGCCAATGCAAAACAACTTACGTCAATGAAATTGGCATTGATGTAGTCGGAGCCCATTTTATCTGGAATCTCGGAGAGCTGAACTCGAGAGTGATCATCTGTGACAATTGTATTGCAACATTCATTATCATGTTGTGCATGTATATAAAGTAGACCCAAACTCTGACTAATCCAAATTCTCACTAATCCAAACTGTGCTAATCTGAACCCTCGCTTATACACTATTTTTGCTGTAGATTTTTGAGTAATATGGCATCAGCTTGAGTTGTGAAAAGAGATGACTCTAACTACTGATCAGACAAAAAAAAGATTTTTAGATGTTATGAGGCGAAATAGAGGAAAGTGAAAAGGCTGGCAGTCACCTAGAATTGAACGCAGGCCAGCAGTCAGCGGGAATCGAACCCAGGATTCGATTCCCAGCAACTGCCAGCCTTTTCACCTTCCTCTATTTCGCCTCATAATATCAAGAAGTTGTCTACGTTTTTGTCATTGTCTTAGTGATCAAGTGATCTATGGTGCAAATTATGCAGTAATCTGAGCAAGTTCAACAATCTGAACAAGTTCAACAATCTGAACAATTTTGGTATTTGTATAAAGCTGTTTTGATTAGTGAGAGTCTAATGTATTGACAAAAATAGCATGCCAAAGTTGGTGGGTGTGAACCACGTACAACATAAAGCTGCTTACAAGCAATGATGTTGGCGTATCTGTTCTTGGCACTGTTTGATGGGTGGTAGGTAGCTTCAGCACTGGGGGCATGACTGGGCTCCACATTCTGCATGTACACGTCATGCATGTCAAATAAGGGTTCATAGAACTCTCCTTTTCATTGAGTTAGTACCATGTACCCTGTATATGTTGTATACCGTATAACCAGAAATATTGGCAATCTTTAAATTTGGCAGTTTGGCCCCAAACCGATCATATAAAAAATATTGGCAGAATTTAAATTTGGCGGTGGCGCCTCAGGTCCATTTATCAAGGAGCACTGCCTCACTCGCTTGAGGTACTTGAACAAAGCCTTGAGTTCACAAATTTACAAGAAATAAAACTTTCAGCATGCTAGTGCCGAGCTAGCTATGTTGCATGCGAAATAATGTTGGCGGATTTTAATTTGTTCAACCCCAACCGCCAAACTGCCAAATTTCATTCCCCATCAAATTTTCCCGCTATATGGTATGTATCTAATGATAACCATATAGCATCACTAAGTCTACATCCCCATTTTCTGGCTTAGCAATCACTGAAATACACCACTCCTATCATCATTGATCTTATGACACTGATAACATTATTTATTTTTATTTGTGTGAAACAGATAACAGATGAACAGTTATATGTACTAATTATGTGAAGAGGACCCATTTTGGCAGCATTGGACTAGCTGTCGGTAGGATTTACTTACGTTGTACTCCTCAGAGAAGAGATAATCATCATTGGCATGCATTCGTTTCACATGGGTTCCAAATGCTGAAACTGGGATGGATTCGAATGTGCCAGCTGTTGACAAAAGAGGACAACATTAGTCAAAGAATGAACAGTGAACTCGTAACACTGGTAGACTAACGGTAAGGCTTGCCGGAACCAGGAGTATTCTCGAAAACAGTCAGAGTCATCTCTTCATTTGAGTCCAGGGCTATCACACCATCCAAGTACTTGCTGTATTTTTTTCTAAAGTGAAGAAAATTTGTTTCTTATTACCCCAACCTAACCACAGTCTCCTTCCCACCTCCAGATTTTGATTGAGTATCTTAATCATTTGATTGCTTGCAATCTTGATCGCTTGATGATTGCAATCTTGATCGCTTGATGATTGCAATCTTGATCATTTGATTGCTTGCAATCTTGATCATTTGATTGCTTGCAATCTTGATCACTTGATGATTGCATGATTGCTTACAATCTTGATTGCTTGATTGCTTACAATACTCATCACTTGAGGGCTTACACTATTGATTGCTTTCAGCATTGATTGCTTATAGTCTTATCACTTACATACAGTAGTGATCGCTTCTGGTATACGTAATAGTTATATCCCTCCCTGGGGGGTGGTCGTTTTACACATTGGTGTCGGGTGTAGCCCGACACCAATGTGCAAGACCACACCCCAGGGAGGGATATAACTATTATATAACCTGTTACCTAGGCAACATCACTGTACAAGAGAGATATGGGCAACATTCTTAGATGTTGCCTGGGTAACGGGTTATATTAATCGCTTATAGCTTAACAGTACAGTATGGAGAAGTCTTGGAATGAGGTTAAACATCATGTATTTAACAGCTGTTATGATGTGGTGGAGTCATTTTAGACTGTAAATTTGGCTTACCAAATATGGTTTACTTCAAGCTATGAATATTGGGATATTCACCACACAACAATATTCATCAGTCGGTCACATGATAACCGAGAGTATGTTATATTCATGAATAAATTAACTCTCCGTACCTATACCAGTATATTCCAATAATCACTCCAGCAACGATTGCTGCAATCACAATGATTATGAGGATGATGCCAAAAGCCAGTCCTCCTGGACTGTAGTTCAGTACTGCAATATAGAGGGATGGACAGTGTCAAGGACAAACTGGAGATGTCCAGTAAAGCACTTACCCCACACACTTGCTTCAAATAGCACTCCAAAAATATCGTAGTGGTTTACACGTTACACGTGTGCGTGTTACAAATGGTGTGACTAAGCTTGACTTGCAGTCTTGCTCTCAATTTGGGGTTTTGCAGTCTAGCTAGGCACAGGGAAAATCCAGAGACTTCTGATACTTGGAAATCCACGAAATAGAGCCGCAGTTGTTTTCAGTTACACATGCCTTAAGGTACATAAATTTACATTACGTTTATGACCTGTAAAGCCATTTAATTTCCTTTTTTGAGTCATTTTCCAATAGTTTTTGCTGAAAAGCTGACAGACAGACGCACACCACCAACTGATTTCTTATGTGCATGTGCGTGGGGTAACGAATAATGCAGATCTAGTGTATTGGAAAAGCTATAACATTTGAGAAATTGTACCTGTTCTGGCTGTGATATAGTCAGTGTAGATTCGGAGTGGCTGTGGTAGAGAAGCCAAATGGAATCAGTACATGTCAGTAATATGTAAGGGATCTCAAATACAGTACCTGGCCGCCTGCGTCAGACTCAATGTCAAATCTGACAAAGATCGAGTAATCAGTATCAGGGTTCAGCTCAGCGTTTGTATACACCACTGTGTTAGCCACAGTTGTGGAGCGATCTCCCAGAGTGAAGGAATTGGGAACCCTGGAAATATTCCCCCTTGCCCAGGCTGCAGCAATGTAGTAGGAGGCATCACGTGTGTAGGGCCCAGCATCATTGTATGCAGCCTGGTTTGTTGCTGGAGTCTCACTGCGGACCACAACTACAGCATAGAAGCTGTTGAAAGTAGAAAATTGATCAAAGTATTGAGTTTTCTAAAAATAAAACAAAAATTCTCAACTTACATCACAAGGCCTGTTTCTACTCGGTCTGGGTCCGGAAGAAGTATAGTGATCATGTTGGAGGAGGGCTCTTGAGTTGGGCCAGGTGGAGCCATTACAACCTGGATAGTACTGTTTGTTCGTTGCAGTATCTCCACAGCAACATCTCCAGCCAGATTATCTCGGCCAATGGCACGAACATGGATAGTGTAGTTTGTATAAGGTGTCAGGCCAGTAATTTCATAGTTAGTAGCATTCATGACCATCATTTCTGTGTAGCTGGTATCACTCATGATGTTGGGAGGTTGTTGTGGGGTATCTGATGCTCTGTAGAAGAGGTTATAGTACAGTATAGGTCCATTGGGATAGAGTGGAAGATCCCAGGACACTCGGATGGACTGGTTACTGGTAGCAACTGCTGTTAGGTTAGTCACTGCAGTAGGTTCTGTACATATTCAGGAAAAAAGAACATTTATGGCCATGTATACTCCATTAGTTTTCATGTGTAATGTGAAACTCACCAATTGCTAGAGATCTGTGTGTTGTCATTTCACTGGGCCCTTGCACACCATGTTTGATGTTGAATGCATAAACTGTCACCTGGTAGTTAGCGTAAGGAAGTCCACTTGGAAGCACATACTCTTGCTGATTTCCATCAACCATCACTGGACCTAGTGTTGCACTCTGCCTTCTCTGCTGAGGGTAGGGTAGTGTTTGGTCAGCAGAGTACATGAGCATGTAGTTGAAGGATCCATTGCGCAGAGATGGGGGAGTCCACGTGATTTGAACGGTTACAGTATTGTTGTTGTTTGTGTTTCTTGATGAGGTGATTGCAAGATTGGTGACTGCCTGGGGAGCTGTTCAGAAAGTGTATGCAGTCATATAAAATACCAAAAGCAAACTTGAAGACACTCTTACCATCTTCATCTGTTTGATTCACTCTGCTGGACAGAGGCCCACAACCTACACTCGTGAATGCACAGACAGTTATGTTGTAGTTGGTATTAGGAGTCAGGTCTGTGATAACAAGCCGTCTGTCCCCTGCAGTTAGGTTGTATGGACTTCCAGGCGTGCCTTGTTCTCCAGGGGGATCAACTGGTAGAGGATCATGTGTGACCTGGTATTGAAGCATATGCATAAGATGAAGTTTATTACAAGAAATATGTGCCTTGTCTAAGTCTGCAGACTTACAGTGTATCCTCTTCTAATGCCGTAGTCACAGAGAGGGGGCTGCCAAGTGACTTCAAGTGCAGTTGAGTTGAGGTACATGACAGTTAGTCCACGAGGCTCAGTTGGAACTAAAGGTAGGTGTGTCAATTGATGCACGATGTAGTTAATAACTAATAAACTCAGAAAGCCAATTGTAGAATCATACCATCTTCAGGGGTTGTAAATGGTGTAGAGTTTGAGAATGGCCCAGGACCAATTGTAGTTTCAGCTTGAACCCGGAACTCATACACAGTGTCTGGAGCTAAAATGGGAGACCCACATACAATGACAGTCAAGTGAATGAGTTGACGCATGTTTTATACTCACTGAGGTCTGTCAGTGTGGCTGTAGTCTGTGTTCCATCAACAGTCATATTGCGACTGACATTCATATCTTCTCCCAGAATGCACTCCACCCTGACTCCATTGGTCTGCCTCCTGCGTCGCCCCATGTCTTGTGGTGGCATGCTGGAGACTGCTACATAGTTGACAATATAGAGGAGGATCACACCGTTAGGATCTGTTGGGGGGTTCCACCTGACTATCACAGAGAAAGGACTCAGGAAATCTTCCGGTCCCGGTGGTGGTGGTCTGGGTACTTCTCCGGGTTCTGATTGGAAATAATCAACAGTTACTTGGTAACGTGCACATGTACACACACAATATATATTATTATAACTAACCATCTTGGTCAGTGATGACAATAATGGGAGTGCTGTAAGGCCCCTCACCCACAGTCACCGCTGTAACTTCAATGGTGTAGTTAGTAAACTCCTCTAGATTTTCTATGGTATAGGATAACTGTTGCTCTGGAATCAACTCAGTTGTGGTGGTGATGTTTATATCCATGGCAACACCATATCGAATCCTGAAACCTCTGAGAATACCATACAATACCTCCTCCCTTGGTCGATCCCACTCCACAAGAATACTGGTTGAGGAGTTACTTTGTGCAGTAACATTCCTGGGAGGCTCTCCAGGAACTGAGTATGAAACAGTAGCAACATAAAATTATGAACTTGCTAGATAGTTGGCTACATACTTTTGCAAACTCACCATTTTCACTGGTAGTCTCCACCTCTGTAGAGGATGGTCCCGTGCCAATGGTGAAAGCTGCAACTGACACATTATAGCTGGTGAAATTGTTCAGGCCCCTCAGGACAGTGCTGAGAGTATCTCCTGAAACGTTCATAGACGCCAGAGTTTCTGTCTGATTGACAATGTAGTATTCAAGGATGTAGTATCGAAGTACTCCATTGATGTCAATCTCATTAGGTCTCTCCCATGAGACATTCAGTTCATTGGCGCTGATGTTTGCTACTGTGAGACTGCCAGGAGCAGCAGCAGGAACTGAAATATAACAAAGAAAAATGACCCATTTAATGTGGATATTGATTACATGTACTTTTTCTTGTCCTCCTGGAGAAATATGATGAAAAAAAAACTAACAAAAAGCCGTAAGTAAGGGATCCTTTGATTGATCACATACATGGTGTCTTGCTAGCTAGCAACTGATATCCACAGGAAACATTGTACTCTGGCAAAAGTGATCCAGTGTAAAAATACAAAAGAATTCATACCATCCTCGAAGGTCTGATTGTCCACACCAGAACTGAATGGTCCAGGGCCGACAATGGTGTAGGCTCTGACAGAGATGTTGTATTCAACGTACTCCTGTTGTCCTCCCAGTACTATTGAAGTGTTGCTTGTGTTCATGACCATAGTCATCAGTTGCCCACCAAATGTCATCAGTGGCTCATACTGAACCTCATAGAGGATGATGATCCCATTCTGGTCCACTGGTGGAACCACATCCCAGCTGACCAGAATCTCCGTAGAAGAGATGGTAGTGGGTTCAACATTCTGTGGATAGCCGGATGGAGCTGGAGAGAAATAAGGTAAGACGTAGTGACACAATACCACAGTTACATTCAATGTGTCAACTAATCAGAGGCACAGAAAATAGGGCTTATCACAAGATTTACCATCCTCAAAGGTCCGATTGTTCACAGCAGGACTGAATGGTCCAGGGCCAACACTGGTGTAGGCTCTGACCGTGATGTTGTATTCAACGTACTCCTGAAGTCCTCCCAGTACTATTGAAGTGTTGCTTGTGTTCATGGTCATAGTCATCAGTTGCCCACCAAATGTCATCAGTGGATCATACTGAACCTCATAGAGGATAACGATCCCATTCTGGTCAATTGCTGGAACCTCATCCCAGCTGACAAGAATCTCAGTAGAAGAGATGGTAGTAGGTTCAACATTCTGTGGATAGCTGGATGGAGCTGGAAAGGAAGATGATAAAACAATTTCTATAGACTCAGGTATTTGGGGTGTGCCTGAGCAAGCCCCACACTAGCTGGACTGCATTGCAAACATGTGAGTGTATGTTTGTTTGTTTACTTGTGGCCACTTACATTAAGTTTTAAATAAGCTCATTCAATGTTCATCATCAAAATTGAATTTCCACGGCACAGCACTTATTGAAAGAGAGCTATTACCACACTGTAACGTCGGCATGACATTTGGAGATTGGGAGTGAAGACAACTCAAATTAAAGCATGCATGCCAGCTTATTCAGCAAGCTGCTCGGTCACAGACACCATGCACAATAGTTGAGGTCACTGTAGGTAAAGGGTCATGCATGAATGATACTAGGCCTACATGCATGATCAGTGTTCCATGACAAAATATGGAACCAGTGCTGTGCTACGTGCTCAAGTTTGCCTCACAATGATCAAGCATCTCCCTAGTATTCAATGAAACTAGCAGATACAGAAAGTCCAAGTAGCAGTGCATGTGCCTACTTACCATCCTCAAACGTCCGATTGTTCACAGCAGGACTGAATGGTCCAGGGCCAACACTGGTGTAGGTTCTGACAGTGATGTTGTATTCAACGTACTCCTGTAGTCCTCCCAGTACTATTGAAGTGTTGCTTGTGTTCATGGTCATAGTCATCAGTTGCCCATCAAATGTCATCAGTGGCTCATACTGAACCTCATAGAGGAGGATGATCCCATTCTGCTCTATTGCTGGAACCACATCCCAGCTGACCAGAATCTCAGTAGAAGAGATGGCAGTGGGTTCGACATTCTGTGGATAGCCAGATGGAGCTGGAAAGAAAGATAATAAAACAATTTCTATAGACTCGGGTATTTGGGGTGTGCCTGAGCAAGCCCCACACTAGCATTGTGAACATGTGTGTGTCTGTTTGTTTGCTTTCTTGTGGCCATTTACATTAAGTTTTAAATAAGCTCATTCAATATTGACACAAGTTCATCATCAAAATTGAATTTCCACGGCACAGCGCTTATTGAATGAGAGCTATTACCACACTGTAACGTCGGCGTGACATTTGAAGATTGGGAGTAAAGACAACTCAAATTAAAGCATGCATGCCAGCTTATTCAGCAGGCTGCTCGGTCACAGACACCAAACTTATGCACGATGGTTGAGGTCACTGTAGGTAAAGGGTCATGCATGAATGATACTAGGCCTACATGCATGATCAGTGTTCCATGACAAAATATGGAACCAGCACTGTGCTGCATCCTCAAGTTTGCCTCACAATGATCAAGCATCTCTCTAGTATTCAATGAAACTAGCAGATACAGAAAGTCTAAGTAGCAGTGTGCCTACTTACCATCCTCAAAGGTCCGATTGTCCACACCAGGACTGAATGGTCCAGGGCCGACAATGGTGTAGGCTCTGACAGTGATGTTGTATTCAACGTATTCCTGAAGTCCTCCCAGTACTATTGATGTGTTGCTTGTGTTCATGACCATAGTCATCAGTTGCCCATCAAATGTCATCAGCGGCTCATACTGAACCTCATAGAGGATGATGATCCCATTCTGGTCCACTGCTGGAACCACATCCCAGCTGACCAGAATCTTCGTAGAAGAGATGGCAGTTGGTTCGACATTCTGTGGATAGCCAGATGGAGCTGGAAAGGAATAAGATGAGAAGTAGCTAAATATGATATGCATGGTGGACAGCAGATTGGATCTGTAGGTTTGTGGACATAACTCCCTGACCTGAAGGTGAGCAGGAAAAAGCATACCTAGTTTTATAGGGGGTGAGTTGAGCTTTCTGAAACTGGACTCAGTTTTGGTTGGTTTGAGTGGGGGTGTGTCTTGATAGCCAACATAGCCAAATTGCTGCTTTTGAGGTCAAATGTGAGCTTTGGACTGTAGACTGGAATTGAAGTGGTTCCAGGATAATCCATACGTAAAGTTTCTGTGCGTGTGTTGATGATGTGGTCAGTCTGGGGTTTAGCTGAGGGACTACAAAATTGAGTTTTTGGCATTATAATTATCAGGTAGAGAAAGCAGTTTGGTGCAAACATTTTGTGAATCTTGTGAAGATTTTGACTTTTAAATTACCCATTCATTCGTCCACATGATTCAGAGATTTGTGATTCAAGGTTGTCCTACCTTAATCTTCAAATACTACCCTACATTTACTCATGCAAAAAGCCTAGCTCTGCTATAGTCTGTACATGTGTCGACACAATTTGTTACAGTGAATAGTACCCATCCGAATGCAATCAGCTAGTAATAGGAGAGGTGAAAACAAAAACACCAGATTCATTAGTGGAGAAAACGTGGCATATCATAATATTTAGATGCATCAGTGTAACAATGTAAATGTATACATACCATCCTCAAAGGTCCGATTGTTCACAGTAGGACTGAATGGTCCAGGGCCAACAATGGTATAGGCTCTGACAGTGATGTTGTATTCAATGTACTCTTGTAGTCCTCCTAGTACTATTGAAATGTTGCTTGTGTTCATGGCCATAGTCATCAGTTGCCCACCAAATGTCATCAGTGGTTCATACTGAACCTCATAGAGGATGATGATCCCATTCTGATCAATTGCTGGAACCTCATCCCAGCTGACCAGAATCTCGGCAGAAGAGATGGTAGTGGGTTCAACATTCTGGGGATAGCCGGATGGAGCTGGAAAGGAATGAGGTAAGTATTTGTGGTGAGCCTGAGCAAGCCCCACACTAGCTGGACTGCATTGCGAACATGTGTGTGTATGTTTATTTGCTTACGTGTGGCCACTTACATAATAAACTCATTTTATATTCACAAAGATTGATACAAGTTCATCATCAAAATTGAATTTCCACGGTACAGCGCTTATTGAAAGGAAGCTATTACCAGACTGTAACGTCGGCATGACATTTTGAGATTGGGAGTGAAGACAACTCAAATTAAAGCATGCATGGCAACTTATTCAGCAGGCTGCTCGGTCACAGACACCATGCACAATGGTTGAAGTCACTGTAGGTAAAGGGTCATGCATGAATGATACTAGGCCTACATGCATGATCAGTGTTCCATGACAAAATATGGAACCAGTGCTGTGCTGCATGCTCAAGTTTGCCTCACAATGATCAAGCATCTCCCTAGTATTCAATGAAACTAGCAGATACAGAAAGTCCAAGTAGCAGTGCATGTGCCTACTTACCATCCTCAAACGTCCGATTGTTCACAGCAGGACTGAATGGTCCAGGGCCGACAATGGTATAGGCTCTGACGGAGATGTTGTATTCAACGTACTCCTGTAGTCCTCCCAGTACTATTGAAGTGTTGCTTGTGTTCATGGCCATAGTCATCAGTTGCCCACCAAATGTCATCATTGGCTCATACTGAACCTCATAGAGGATGATGATCCCATTCTGCTCTATTGCTGGAACCACATCCCAGCTGACCAGAATCTCAGCAGAAGAGATGGTAGTGGGTTCAACATTCTGGGGATAGCCGGATGGAGCTGGAAAGGAATGAGGTAAGTATTTGTGGTGAGCCTGAGCAAGCCCCACACTAGCTGGACTGCATTGCGAACATGTGTGTGTATGTTTATTTGCTTACGTGTGGCCACTTACATAATAAACTCATTTTATATTCACAAAGATTGATACAAGTTCATCATCAAAATTGAATTTCCACGGCACAGCGCTTATTGAAAGGAAGCTATTACCAGACTGTAACGTCGGCATGACATTTTGAGATTGGGAGTGAAGACAACTCAAATTAAAGCATGCATGGCAACTTATTCAGCAGGCTGCTCGGTCACAGACACCATGCACAATGGTTGAAGTCACTGTAGGTAAAGGGTCATGCATGAATGATACTAGGCCTACATGCATGATCAGTGTTCCATGACAAAATATGGAACCAGTGCTGTGCTGCATGCTCAAGTTTGCCTCACAATGATCAAGCATCTCCCTAGTATTCAATGAAACTAGCAGATACAGAAAGTCCAAGTAGCAGTGCATGTGCCTACTTACCATCCTCAAACGTCCGATTGTTCACAGCAGGACTGAATGGTCCAGGGCCGACAATGGTGTAGGTTCTGACAGTGATGTTGTATTCAACGTACTCCTGTAGTCCTCCCAGTACTATTGAAATGTTGCTTGTGTTCATGGCCATAGTCATCAGTTGCCCACCAAGTGTCATCAGTGGTTCATACTGAACCTCATAGAGGATGATGATCCCATTCTGATCAATTGCTGGCACCTCATCCCAGCTGACCAGAATCTCGGTAGAAGAGATGGTAGTGGGTTCGACATTCTGTGGATAGCCAGATGGAGCTGGAAAGAAATAAGGTAGGAGGTAGTGACGCAAGACCACAGTTACATTCAATGTGTCAACTAATCAGAGGCACAGAAAATAGGGCTTATCACAAGATTTACCATCCTCAAAGGTCCGATTGTTCACAGTAGGACTGAATGGTCCAGGGCCAACACTGGTATATGCTCTGACAGTGATGTTGTATTCAATGTACTCCTGCAGTCCTCCCAGTACTATTGATGTGTTGCTTGTGTTCATGGTCATAGTCATCAGTTGCCCACCAAATGTCATCAGTGGCTCATACTGAACCTCATAGAGGATGATGATCCCATTCTGGTCAATTGCTGGAACCACATCCCAGCTGACCAGAATCTGAGTAGAAGAGATGGCAGTGGGTTCGACATTCTGTGGATAGCCAGATGGAGCTGGAATGGAAGATGATAAAACAATTACTATAGATTCAGGTTAATAGGTGCATGTGCTAAGTGGTATGTGCCCAATCAACAAACTATGGGGTGTAATTAGAGCCACATCCAACAGGTATTGGCATATGATAATTATGCAGTGTGACAAAGCTGTGCAGTGTATCGGTAGACACACTACGATCTATCACCTGGCAAGCATGAACAAATGTATTCTACATCTAGATATGACAATGAAGCTAAAGCCTTATATGATATTTTAGGGAAGTATAATGTACCTAAACCTTTTTACTTAAGGTAAATCTGCAGCACTAAACTCTTTAGACCTGATGAACTTTATGAAGTAAGGCCAATACCTAGCTGTTAATAAATGTACCTTCTTCTAGTGTTCTAACGGGAGCTGTGTTGCTGGGGGTACTGTCGCCAATCTCATTGAAGGCCACAACAGTAAAGTTGTAGGTGACACCAGGGTGGAGTCCAGTGATGTCAGCCATCTCGACTGTACTGTTGACAACTTGCACACTACCACCAAGGAAGGTAGGCTGCTGGTACATGACCCTGTACCCCATGATGGGAGCATTGTTGTCATGGGGCTCCGTCCACTCCAGGCTGATGCTACGAGACGTAACGTTAACTGATCTGACATTCTGAGGCTGCTGTGGACGATCTGGAGTAATACAAGTAATCAGTGGCACTCATGGAATTTGGTAATTCTATTCATAAGTCACTAAAGTAAATTCATAATGACATTATTACCACTATTGGTGTCTGGTGAGGATGGATGAGGAGCTAGCCAGGTCTAATGAGTATAAGTGAAGAAGAAACCAATGTTCTGGTCTCACCTTGTACAAGCACAATCACAGGGCCAGCTGTTAGGTTCTGAAAATCACTGATGGAACTTGTAACAATGCAAGCATAGTCTCCTGAATCATTTATCGCTGCCATTGAAACTGTCAGTGTACTCATAACTGATCTTGAGGTAATCATGTTGGTTATGATAGTGGCTCGATCAATCTCATCCTCGCTGACTATTGTCCCATTGTGTGTCCAGATGATAGTTGGTACTGGGTAGCCAGATGCACTACACACTAGTGTGAAGTTCTCAGAGAGAGTAGCATTCACATCAGAGGGTCTCACGAGGAGAAGAGGTGCAACTGAATGAACGGAACATAACACAATAAAAATCAGTGTACTTAAATGTAAAATATATCTGACATAACAAACCATTCAGAGTGACAACAGTGGTGTCATTGCCAGCGTCATTCTCCACAAGGCACTGGTAATCACTGCCAATAAAGGCATCCTCAACTGCTATCTGAAGCACTGGTTCACTTGCAACAGCTGCACCATCAGATGTGTTAAACCATGTGAAGTTGTTTCCTGGTCCTCCCAGAGCGGAACAGGTAAAATTCACTACCGTGTTCCTTTCTGCGTTGATGACTTGGGGCGTGGCCTCAATGCTGCCCTCAGGAGAAACTGTATAGTATGGTAGACACAAGTGAACTTGATACATAGCATCACAGATGTGATGCACATTGGGAACATACCAGTTAGTACAGCTTGGTCCGATGTAGCATTCCTGCTTGTCCCTGGCAGACTGGCTACACAGCGATAGTTCCCCTCGTCTCCAAACACTGCTGATGCAAACTCAAGCGCAGAACCATTACTCACAGTATAAAAACTACCATTTTCCTCGTTATATTTTTGCCACATGTATTCGGGGGCTGGGAAACTTTCAGCTGCACAGGTGAAGCTCACTACTGTTCCATTTCTGGTCAGTATGTCAGTTGGTTGTGTGACTATGATGGGCTCAACATATAGCACAGCTGTAGCACTGTCGTTGCCTGCTGCATTGCTCACCACACAGGTATAGCTCCCCCCATTCATAGCAGTGATGTTACTAATGATCAGAGTAGCGTCAGTTTCATTCATCAAATCTTCTCCATCGTTCTGCCACTGGTAAGTATTGTTAGGACCACCTTGTGCAGAGCAGGTGAATGTAACAGTTCCTCCAACGTCAGCTATCACCATCTCGGGTGAAACACTACCCTCAGGAGACACTGTAACATGAACACACCACGCATCAATCATCCAGCAAAGGAGTACCTAAAATAGTACATTTGGCTAGCCTTGTTCCTAGGCCTTCACTGACACCAGCTTTTTGATTGGTTACAGTATGCAAAAACTGAAGAAATGTGAATCTTACAGTGTGATCCGCAGCATAGACAGAGCACATTTGTCATGCCTTCCATGCACAGTCACGTTAGATACAGTAAAGGCCAACATAGCATTCTCTGCCAGCTATGAAGATGAGACAAGCCCCAACAGAGGGCCACATCATGTGTATGAAACAAATACCCAAGCTAGAAGATATTCTGAAAGATTACCAAATAGATCTAAGATAAAGTTTAGCTAACACAGTTAAAGATAGCACTTTTGGAGTCATCAGCCACTCTGCTTCAAATTTGGGTACTGGTATATGTTAGGGGTAGGACCTGTCTCTCTGCTGGAACTAGCTTCCCTATAGCTGCAAATATAAGTCCTGTCTAGAACTGGTGATGTCAGAGTGTGATGTGCATGAATCACTTGGTAGCCCTTCTTTCCCCATTCATGTATACTAGCAATGGAGTCAGGAAGGCCCAGGAATGAAACTATGTGTAGCTACATACCTGTTAGTATAGCCAGTTGGGATGTAGCATTCCTGCTTGTGTCTACAGGTAGACTGGCTACACAGCGATAGCTGCCCTCATCTCCAAACACTACTGGTGTAAACTGAAGCATTGGACCCGAACTGCTCACAGTATCAAAACTGTCATTTTCCTCGATATATTTTTCCCATTGGTACACAGGATTTGGGAAACTTTCAGCTGCACAGGTGAAGCTCACAACTGTTCCATTTCTGGTTAGTATGTCAGTTGGTTGTGTGACTATGATGGGCTCAACATACAGCACAGCTGTAGCACTGCCATTGCCTGCAGCATTACTCACCACACATGTATAGTTCCCCCCATTCATAGCAGTGATGTTACTAACGATCAGAGTTGTGTCAGTTTCATTCATCAAATCTTCTCCATCATTCTGCCACTGGTAAGTATTGTCAGGACCACCTTGTGCAGAGCAGTTGAATGTAACAGTTCCTCCAACGTCAGCTATCACCATCTCGGGTGAAACGGCTACACTGCCCTCAGGAGACACTGTAACATGAACATAACAGCAATGAAATAGAGTTCTTGCATCAGAGAAGATATATTTCAATATCAGCAACTGCCAAACTATTTGTTTCCCATGCACGCCCATGGAACAATAAATTTTGTTGATCAAGGTTTGTGGTATCAATGCAGCATACATCATGAATAATATTTTTTTTACTATATACCTACTGGTATATAGATTAACTACACTAGTAGATGACTGGTTGTAGAAATGAATAAATTTTTGCACTTTTGAACTGAAGATCTATATCTAGTCTTGTGCCCAGCCCCTTATTGGCTGTCAGCATCTTGGAGTATGGTTTAACTTGTCCATCAAGAAAATGCACTCCAAGTGAACACTATCCATATGAATGCATAACCTTCCTAGGTGGCAGAACCAGGGGGGTACCAGGGCACATGGCACCCTTGAAGAGGTTTTGCCGCATAGTGTCCCCCCTTCAAGCTGTTAGGTGTGGCGACCTTTGTGACCTCTTTTGCAGTGAGCTATGCAATCACTGAACTAGATTCAAAGGCAAAGTGCAAGCCGCTCCAGGTTGGAGATCGTCTAAGGCGCTCACCTTATCAGGCTCAATATGTCCAAGGTCCACTACAGTGACTGAAACGCCTTGTGATGACTGACATCTATTGTGGCGAATGGTAATATTAATCCCGCTGGACTAGTTGCATTTAGGTAAAAATATGGCCTCAGATGCAATCTCAGAGCACCTAATTTAAAAAAAGTTTCCTGGGAATGGGGGGGAGGGGCATGCCCCCAGACCTCCTATAGCATGTGGTGCCTCCCCCCCCCCCCAAGTCTCAAGTATCACCTGCCACCTCTGGCTTTGTTCCCTACTTGGTTTTTCACCACTTGCAGTACCACAACACCACAGAATCTCTAATAATTTGTACACCCTATTGAATTGTACACCCCCTTTTCTGAAAACATTTCAGAAAAGGGGGACAATGTCAAAATTTACTCGGGTTACATCCATGTTTACTGCATAGGTCTAGTTTTGTGAAGCCTTCCAAGACTAAAGTGAAGTGAACGCTGTACAGCTTGCCATGAAAGTCTTTAATGTCAGCTGGAGGCATTAGTGTGACTGATGTCTCATGTGAAGGGTAAGTTGTGCATCTTGTGGCACCTCAGAAACTTGCGGCATACAAATAATGCACACATAGGGAGAAGCTACTAGCTGCTATACGCCATGGTAGCTACCTGAGGGTAGATAGGTACCTGTACCAAGGTTTTGATCAGTTTCCATTTCATCTGCTGACTTGCACGTGTTTTTCTTCTAGTCACTTCGTAAATATCCTCTCTTTATTTGTACACCCCCCATTCTTTTACAATATTCTTCTCTAATCAATTATTCGTACAGCTAAAATGAAAATATTTCATTTTGTATGAATTATTAGAAATTCTATGGAAAAGCTGGGAGATTCCTGAGAGCAAGGCGATTGCTATGAACATTTGTTTGGAGTTGACAAATGCTCAGTCTCCACTGTATTCGAACTCACGCGAATGTATGGGAGTCGATGGGGAAGCCTTGCAGCTGCATGCAGTTTATATATTTTTTATTACAAGTCACGCGAGAATTCATATCAGTACTGCAAGTCACGCAATAATCCGTATCAGGTACTATAAGTCACGAGTGCTGCGTTAGAATGTGCAATGAAATTGAAAGTTCGTATATTATTACCATATACCAAGCTATACCGGAAAACATCACTTGTTTGTTGCCATTGGCATTGTTACTTGTGCTGCGCACTCATAACAATACAGACGGCAATAAACTTGTGATATTTAGCTTTGTACTATGGTGATACTTATATATTACTGTTAAGGAAGCTGAAAATACAAAGGTGATAAGAACTGCTTTGGTCTCTATCAGAGTGAACAGAGAAACAGACGAATGGACAAAACTAGTTGCTTAACCCCCTCATGTATGCACACACAGAACAGTACATTTTGTATACCTGTTAGTATAGCCAGTTGGGATGTAGCATTCCTGCTTGTGTCTACAGGAAGACTGGCCACACAGCGATAGCTCCCCTCATCTCCAAACACTGCTGGTGTAAACTCATACACTGCACCACTGCTCACAGTATCAAAACTACCATTTTCCTCGATATATTCTTCCCACATGTATTCGGCGGCTGGGAAACTTTCAGCTGCACAGGTGAAGTTCACCACTGTTCCATTTCTGGTCAGTATGTCAGTTGGTTGTGTGACTATGATGGGCTCAACATACAGCACAGCTGTAGCACTGTCGTTGCCTGCAGCGTTACCAACCACACAGGTATAGTTCCCCCCATTCATAGCAGTGATGTTACTAACGATCAGAGTAGCGTCAGTTTCATTCATCAAATCTTCTCCATCGTTCTGCCACTGGTAAGTACTGTTAGGACCACCTTGTGCAGAGCAGGTGAATGTAACAGTTCCTCCAACATCAGCTATCACCATCTCGGGTGAAACGGCTACACTGCCCTCAGGAGACACTGTAACATGAACAGATTCAACACATCATGCATAACATGAAGTATGTGAAATAATAAATGTTGCTACATACCTGTTAGTATAGCCAGTTGGGATGTAGCATTCCTGCTTGTGTCTACAGGTAGACTGGCCACACAGCGATAGCTGCCCTCATCTCCAAACACTGCTGGTGTAAACTCAAGCATTGGACTATTACTCACAGTATCAAAACTGCCAGTTTCCTCGATATATTTTTCCCATGTGTATTCAGGAGCTGGGAAACTTTCAGCTGCACAGGTGAAGCTCACTACTGTTCCATTTCTGGTCAGTATGTCAGTTGGTTGTGTGACTATGATGGGTTCAACATACAGCACAGCTGTAGCACTGTCGTTGCCTGCAGCGTTACCAACCACACAGGTATAGTTCCCCCCATTCATAGCAGTGATGTTACTAACGATCAGAGTAGCGTCAGTTTCATTCATCAAATCTTCTCCATCGTTCTGCCACTGGTAAGTACTGTTAGGACCACCTTGTGCAGAGCAGGTGAATGTAACAGTTCCTCCAACATCAGCTATCACCATCTCGGGTGAAACAGCTACACTACCCTCAGGAGACACTGCAATGTGAACAGATTCAACACATCATGCATAACATGAAGTATGTGAAATAATAAATGTTGCTACATACCTGTTAGTATAGCCAGTTGGGATGTAGCATTCCTGCTTGTGTCTACAGGAAGACTGGCCACACAGCGATAGCTGCCCTCATCTCCAAACACTGCTGGTGTAAACTCAAGCACTGGACCACTGCTCACAGTATCAAAACTGTCAGTTTCCTCGATATATTTTTCCCATGTGTATTCGGGGGCTGGGAAACTTTCAGCTGCACAAGTGAAGCTCACTACTGTTCCATTTCTGGTTAGTATGTCAGTTGGTTGTGTGACTATGATGGGTTCAACATACAGCACAGCTGTAACACTGTCGTTGCCTGCAGCATTGCTCACCACACAGGTATAGTTCCCCCCATTCATAGCAGTGATGTTACTAACGATCAGAGTAGCGTCAGTTTCATTCATCAAATCTTCTCCATCGTTCTGCCACTGGTAAGTATTGTCAGGACCACCTTGTGCAGAGCAGGTGAATGTAACAGTTCCTCCAACGTCAGCTATCACCATCTCGGGTGAAACGGCTACACTGCCCTCAGGAGACACTGCAACATGAACAGATTTAACACATCATGAATAACATCAATGAAGTACCCAAACAGTAGCGTCGTTCCCAGGCCTTCCCCGGCTCCAGTTTTTGATCGCTTGCAGGGAGGAGGAAGCCCTGGAAGATTTAGTCATGTGCGATGACATTAAGTAGACAGACAAGGGGCGTTGCCTGATCATTGTAACTCACAAACTTTGCATTGATCAGCCTTGAGTCTACCGAACAATGAGCTGTATTGACGCTGACTCTTGAACATTACAGTTTTTAAGCTATTGGACAAGATATTACATGAAGGGCCTCGAGATTATTTTTCAGGCACCGCCCTCCATCTGTTTACCTATCATTATGTAACACCACCTTGCACGTGACCAAATCTCCCAGGCCTTCCCCCTAAAAGCTGGAGGAGAGAACGGCCTGAGATCGTTTCTCACATGAGCATGACAAAATTTGAAAAGGAGTAAAATGTTTTGCACATTGTTCTTGGTATGTGTGGTATTCGCCCACTGCTAGCTAAATGCATATAGTAAGTTGACTGCCACTTTCACTCTTTTTGCTGTTGTGAGCCTCTGGATACCGTCGCATGCAATTAAACCCTTTCCACCATCCTTCTACCCTTGACATTTCTCAAGTGAGAAAAGATACCAGGCTCTTCATGGTTGCAATGCTTGTGTTCTGGAGCAGAGGATCCTGGGAATGAAGCTAACTATATGCAGTACATTTGGCTACACACCTGTTAGTACAGCCAGCTCAGATGTAGCATTCCTGTTTGTCCCTGGCAGACTGGTCACACAGCGATAGCTCCCCTCATCTCCAAACACTGCTGGTGTAAACTCATACACTGGACCACTGCTCACAGTATAAAAACTGCTACTTTCCTCGTTATATTTTTCCCATGTGTATTCGGGAGCTGGGAAACTTTCAGCTGCACAGGTGAAGCTCACTACTGTTCCATTTCTGGTCAGTATGTCAGTTGGTTGTGTGACTATGATGGGCTCAACATACAGCACAGCTGTAGCACTGTCATTGCCTGCAGCATTACTCACCACACAGGTATAGTTCCCCCCATTCATAGCAGTGATGTTACTAATGATCAGAGTAGCGTCAGTTTCATTCATCAAATCTTCTCCATTGTTCTGCCACTGGTAAGTATTGTTAGGACCACCTTGTGCAGAGCAGGTGAATGTAACAGTTCCTCCAATGTCAGCTATCACCATCTCGGGTGAAATGGCTACACTGCCCTCAGGAGACACTGCAACATGAACATAAGAATTAAACTACAGTATACATACGATAGAGGTGTGCTGAATACTCATTGGGCAGGTTGTTGAGAAATTACGGTCCTTTTTGCTACGATTTTCATCCGCATGTCATCTAAGAAGCCCTATGTACTAATACTAAACTAGTAGCTAATTGAAAACTGTGGATGGTACCTGTGAGAGTTGAAGTATTGGACTGAACAGTGCGCCCATTAGCTGTAGCAGTGCAGAAGTATTCTCCCTCATCTCCAAACAGCACTGGCGCAAACACTAGCATGTCACTATTAATCCCATTGACATTGTCACCAAAGTCACCACCGACACGCACCCACTGATATTCAGGCTCAGGAAAGGCAGCTGCATCACAAGCTAACATTTGAACAGTTCCATTTATGGCATTCAGGACATCGACTGGATTTAGTGTTATCTCAGGATACACAAACAGTGAAGTGCTAGCACTGTCATTACCAGCTGCATTGCTGACAATACAAGTATACTGGTCCCCATCGTTCACACTGATCTGAGTGATAGCTAATGTTTGCATAGTCTCATTATCCAAGTTTGTTCCATTCTGCTGCCACTGGTAGGTGTTTCCAGGCCCGCCCTCTGCTGTGCAGTTGAATGTTACATTGTTTCCTCTTTCAAACACCATGTTTAATGGAGACACAGAAACACTACCCTCAGGAGACACTAAGGGAAGAAGTTTCACGGCAGTATACTAGTATACTATTACTCCATAAGCGAGAAGTTATGTAACCACAAATATGACTAATTTAAGTATATGAATACTGTTATTGCAACAGAATATTGTTATTGCAACCACAGGTATCAGCACACATTATATTGTTAATAGTAGATCCATACATAGTCATTGTACCTGTAAGTCTGACTGCATCGAATGTAGTCGACTCTCCTTGTATTTGTGGCACACATTGATAGCATCCCTCATCCCCAAATGCAATGGGACTAAATGCAAGCGTGCTGCTATTGGTAATTCCATCTGTGATCAACACAGGTCCACTGCCTGAAACCAAAATAAGCCCAGATTCGCCACTCCCCGGTGCCTCGTCACATCTGAACCACACATGGGGTGTGTCTGATGAGCATACAAGCACTTCCACTTCACCAATCTTGGTACTGATATTCAGGTCAATGCCTGGCTGAACAGTGGTCAAAGTTGCGCCAAGAAAACTACTGTTTCCAGCTTCATTGCGTGCTCGACAAAAGTAGTCCCCTCCTGCTTCAGTTACATTAGTAATTGTGAGTACACTTGTAACTGTTCCATCTAGGCTAGTATTTTGTCTTATCAAATCCTCCAGGGAGACTGCAGTGGTAGTCGACCACTCTATTGTCACATTACCAGTGTCATTAGCAACACAAGTGAACACAACACCGGTCCCCTCCTGGTTTCCAGCGCCTTGTAAAGTTGGTGGTGCAACTGAATGAAGAGAAGGATCATCTCACTGAACAGGAGAGCTTTAGCCTTGCAGTGATAAACGCCTTACGGCCGTAAAAAAAAAAAAAAAAAGGACGAAACCGCAATACTACGTACGTGCGTGCGTACAACCTGTGTACATAAGTTACAGGCCACTGACAGGTTTCACCTATCTTCATTCTCCACCCTCCAGTTAATGATTGCTTACAGGGCGATGGCGCGTGTCTGGGAATTATGCCAGGTTTCTCACGCCACGTTATAGCTTCGCTTACCTTCTTGGGCTGTTACACGCACAACGACACTGCAAACCACGACAACCAACACCGCAACATCCTCTCTAAACTTCATCGCTATCATCAAAGCATAGATAGTGGAGCGCGGAACTACGATCAAACAAGGCCGTACTGTTATAGCAAGGAAAAATATTTTCATGCGATACACTTTACGGTAGAGCGCGCCTGCGGCATTAAATTGACACGCATGACGTCAAAAGCTCGATAGGAATTCAAGGTGGTGTTTTGAATGCACTTCATGCAAAAAAAAGACATTATTTTCCGAGACAAAAAACTTCCAGCAAAATACACAAACAAAATCCTAACAATGTGCACAATAATTGCAAACAATTTACTATTGTGGAGTATAGATCCCTAATTCAATTTTTACTATCATGACATTTGAAATATAGGTCATATACATGCCACGAGAGTTCAGCCTTCAATTCGGTCCAGATTTGATTGATTGGAGGTGTTCTGCTCCATGCTATTGTTTTCGCTTGTTTGGTTCTTGTCTGAGCTCCCTGTCACCTGAGCGGCTTGTCTCGAGTCGCGTGCTTCCAGCTCATTCAGTAACGCATTTGCTTCCTCTAAGGTATCCTGTATACAAAACAATAGCCACGTATCATACAGACAAAACAAGAAACAACACACTAAAAAAAACCAATATCAAGTATTGCTGTGAACACATATCTGTGGTAATCTTGAATATGCACTTCCATGGCCAATCCTTAACAAATATGCTCCAAATTACCTCAGTAGTTAACAAGATTCATATATACCACCCTGAGCCAAGTTTGGCAAGGGAGTACCACAAAACCAATGAACACTTGAGCTAAGTGCACTGATATCATTCATGCCCACTTGTAAAACCCACATACACCCACTTTGACCTTCACCACAGAAATACATCTCCTGCCAACACTTCCCGGGTTTCCTAAAATGGTGATTTCTGACATCCTCAGAAATATATACATTTCCAAGTATTAGAACAACAATAGAACATGAACCTGGATATTTTGGTCCACAGGAAATTGGGCTACTCCTTAACAGATACAACACGTACAATATCAAGTTGCACATGTGACATATTGTGTAAAAATCAAACATTCTCTGTCGTATATTTTGATCACATCGTCATGTTCAAAGTGCCATATCGCTGAACTTCTGGTGGGACTCATATACTCTTTGCAGATGCATCAGATATTTCATCGATCTATGAAGTGTGTCAGCCCCACCCTTAATGGAAGTTTGGCAACATGGTGCTTCAAACATGACTATGTGATTGAAATACATGATGGACTAATCAATTTCTACACAGGATGGTATTTGAGAGACTGTCACAAGTATCTTCCACAAGCCTTGTTCCCAGGCCTTCCCTGGCTCTAGTTTTTGGTCACTTGCAGTATTGTAGACTGTAATGGATCACAAACGGGAGCCGGGGAAGACCTTGAAATGGTGCTGTCTTTCCTACCTGAGCACTAACAGATCTTTGGAATATTCGACTGCTGGCAGATTCATTAGAGACAGAGCTAGACTGTGGCCATGAATAATAGTCTGACGACATCTGCATGTAGTTTTGTGCATAGAATAATAATGTGTGTGTGTGCACAGATGTGTGAGAAAATTAAGTAACTATCCAATAGAGGATCAACTATCAAAGCTTCTGTTATGACTGTTTGTGTATGTTACATCTGTTTGCAATACTATGCCTCTACATATGCACACAAGAGTGCATAAGAACGGGCGGCTAGAGGAAGAGCGTGTAACTACGTAACATTCCAAACCGGTTGGAATTATTGAACCATACTAAAAATAGTAACACGTACTGCGCAGCTACGCATAAACATAAAGCCGTTGTTGCTAAGCATGTGACCGGGTGTTCCATTTTTAGTACGGTTCAATAATTTTGACCAGACTACGGGCTTCTATTGGAGTTACACACTCTTCCTCTAGCCGCCCGTTCTTATGCACTCTTGGTACACAGGAAATAGTCCAGTCGTGAAACAATATCATGAACACCAAGGTAACAAAATATGAGCTAAATTTGTACTGTGGCCGAAAATAAGTGCAGTGTTATGAAACTTGACACCACAAACTGTGAACTCCTCTGTGCATGGTAGGGAGGGGCTCCACAAAAGGTGATATGTACTCAGCTGACTCCCCCATGAACATAACTATGGAATGATATACTACACAATCAGAAATGTGAATACTCATGGGAATAAATACTACAACTACAGTTACTGTACTGGTCTGTTAGTTCAGAAGTGCATGTATGTTCCAGTAACATGATTAGGTGGTGGTATTACAGAATCTTTATCACCAAGTGTAAAGCATTGTGTACTAGGGGCTTGCACAGTATTCTTTTCATTCCTACCTGACTAGTGAGATGATTCATCATCATGGGTCGAACCTGAGCAAGCAGCAAACTGCTGATTTACTAATTTGTCATGGGACACAGTGGGTTTGTCACTATCTACTGTTTAAGCCAAACTTGATAACGCATAAGTAGCTAAGTCCTCACCAGAGATAAGTATCACATATGCCAGCCATTTCTCCAGCCAGGGCAGCTAATGTGGCTACACATGTGTGGACTAAGCTTTACACCAAAATCGTGAGCTACATTTCTAGCATTTATGAGTGTCGTTTATGCATGGCCCTTACCTGAAGCAACGTCAACCACCGTCCATATTAAATTTGTACCACCTGTGAGCGGCCTGCCGTTGGTGGTCGATAGAAGCACAAACCAGAATTAAGTTGCCATGCATGTTTCAACTTCAGTCAATGCTCCATGCCTCCACTGGCCTTCACATGCTTCACGCATGATATCGATCTTTGTGAAATATGCTCATTTTGAAATTTACGGTAAGTGGTCGGTCCAAGCAAACATAGATACACACATACGTGCACAATGCTGTCACGCTAGTGTGGGGCTTGCTCAGGCTCGCCCCAATTACTTTATTCCCAATTTGATATTCTTCATGACACTCTTGTCCAGTGTTGCCTTCATGACAATGAGTTTTTCAACACTTAGCATCAGAATGAACAATCAACGAACCACATCTCCCTTATAAAAACAGGCCTAGATGTTATGCAAAGTCACCTATGACAACAATTGTTTCAATAGGGGGTCTCGTTGACCTTTTGTTTTGTGCGGAGGTCAGAACTGCAGGATTATAGATGATCAGACAAAAAAGGGCCGCTCTGACTCGCTCACACTTGACGCTGCAATGTGGTAGTGTATTCACATAAGTATGCTGATGATTGTGTCCTGTCAATTTTTTCTCCATATTATTTTTTTCCAGCAGGACAATCTATTATTGTGCTCTCTAGTGTGTGCTCTATAATACCTAGTTAAATATGGTTTCATTTAGACACATTCCACTTTGAACAAAATGCTATCAGTTGAGATGAAGCCGCCTTAAAAAAAAAAGGCTTCTGTACATGTTGAGATGAAGCCACCTCTTCAGTTTAAACTGTACATGTTGAGATGAAGCCACCTTAAAAAAATGGTTTCAGTTTAAACTGTACATGTTGAGATGAAGCCACCTTAAAAAAATGCCTTCAGTTTAAATGGTACACGTTGTGATGAAGCCACCTTAAAGAATGCCTTCAGTTTAAACGGTACACGTTGTGATGAAGCATAATATCACACAACGCTCATCACTCATGCACAATGCCTGTATGGAGTTAGAATATTTGGTGACAAGGAAACCCCCAATAGAGAAGCCACTGGGAGAGTTATTGATTCACTTTCAATCTCTCTATTTGTAAACAATGAAATTGAATAGTTCCTACACTGCACCTTTCTTCTAAGCCACACCACTGCCCACTGCCAGTCTGCCGGGTGGGAGAGAAGAAAATCTCTAGTCGCTTTGCATCTGGTGTGTGTGTGTGTGTATGTGTGTGTGTGTGTGTGTGTGTGTGTGTGTGTGTGTGTGTGTTTGAGGGATAAGAGAAATAAAAATGCAAAATAAAAATTAAGGGTCCGGTAGGGTACTCGTCCGTCCTCCCACAGGTGTGTCAGACCTAAAACATTCATTTTTACTTGATAGCATCTGAATGTTCCCCTCACATTGGCATATGATCCATTCTCCACATGTGCATTGATATACAATAGTGAGACTATACATGTATGTAGTCTAATTATAATATTTTCCTCTGATGGTATATTTATCTACACGCAGTACTAGTTGTTAGTTTGCTTGAATTGCTGGTCATCAGGGGAGTTCCCTTTCCGATCCTCGTAAGACCACGGGTTTCGGTCCCTTTAAACTCCCGACCCGTAGCCCACTACAGAAAGGGCGGGACCACTCCCCGCCTAAAGCTTTCTTAGAGGAGCCCAGCACTTGGTTACATTTAGAATATCCTGGCATCTTTAGCTATATTAATTTTAGTGTACCTGATGTTGACCGTGATGACACGCAACTTTGTTCCTTTTTCTTCTCTAGTTCTGTTGAGCTAACTTTGACTAGTTTAGCCTATGGCAGTTTGGCAGGTTCTTTTAAAACAGCAGTTATAGTTTACTGGTCCATATACTGGGGTTTTCTGTCTTTTGGTTACATCACTTCCTCAGTTTGTTGTTAGTAAACACAAGTAGGTTGTTGTTTACTGTGATAAGTGTCTAGACTTACTACACTATCAACTACAACAAAATTACACCCACAACTAGCTATAGCTACAGGCTTCTAGTCAGCTGCTTTTAACTTACCTTTGTGTGTGTGTGTGTGTGTGTGTGTGTGCGTGTGTGTGCGTGTGTGTGTGTGTGTGTGTGTGTGTGTGTGTGTGTGTGTGTGTGTGTGTGTGTGTGTGTGTGAGTGAGAAAAAAACCCACGGGGATGGGGGCTAGGGACCGGACCCCACCCCCGTGGGGCCCGATCCCCAGTCCGTGGGGTTCTTTCAATTGATTGGTTGTTATCTATCTTTTCTAATATGCAATAGGTTATTGGTAGCAATGATGGGGAACGGATAATACTGTGAGTGAGCTACATGTAAGTGTCTGCCTAGGTTTTTCTTATTGTTGTGCCTAAGGTCCAACCACCTTTGATGTGAGAGAATAACCCCACCCCAACCCGCCGCCATTGGGCTGACAGCGTGTGGGGCTGCTGCCGCTGGGTTGACAGCTGGGGATCGCCCTTCCCGAGACCAGGTGGCCCAGCCAATGGCCCTCTGCCTCTGGGTCAGCAGCAATGACCACCAGCCGAACCACCCAGCCCACGTTCGGTGAGCGTGTGTGTTTGAGGGATAAGAGAAATAAAAATGCAAAATAAAAATTAAGGGTCCGGTAGGGTACTCGTCCGTCCTCCCACAGGTGTGTCAGACCTAAAACATTCATTTTTACTTGATAGCATCTGAATGTTCCCCTCACATTGGCATATGATCCATTCTCCACATGTGCATTGATATACAATAGTGAGACTATACATGTATGTAGTCTAATTATAATATTTTCCTCTGATGGTATATTTATCTACACGCAGTACTAGTTGTTAGTTTGCTTGAATTGCTGGTCATCAGGGGAGTTCCCTTTCCGATCCTCGTAAGACCACGGGTTTCGGTCCCTTTAAACTCCCGACCCGTAGCCCACTACAGAAAGGGCGGGACCACTCCCCGCCTAAAGCTTTCTTAGAGGAGCCCAGCACTTGGTTACATTTAGAATATCCTGGCATCTTTAGCTATATTAATTTTAGTGTACCTGATGTTGACCGTGATGACACGCAACTTTGTTCCTTTTTCTTCTCTAGTTCTGTTGAGCTAACTTTGACTAGTTTAGCCTATGGCAGTTTGGCAGGTTCTTTTAAAACAGCAGTTATAGTTTACTGGTCCATATACTGGGGTTTTCTGTCTTTTGGTTACATCACTTCCTCAGTTTGTTGTTAGTAAACACAAGTAGGTTGTTGTTTACTGTGATAAGTGTCTAGACTTACTACACTATCAACTACAACAAAATTACACCCACAACTAGCTATAGCTACAGGCTTCTAGTCAGCTGCTTTTAACTTACCTTTGTGTGTGTGTGTGTGTGTGTGTGTGTGCGTGTGTGTGCGTGTGTGTGTGTGTGTGTGTGTGTGTGTGTGTGTGTGTGTGTGTGTGTGTGTGTGTGTGTGTGTGTGTGTGAGTGAGAAAAAAACCCACGGGGATGGGGGCTAGGGACCGGACCCCACCCCCGTGGGGCCCGATCCCCAGTCCGTGGGGTTCTTTCAATTGATTGGTTGTTATCTATCTTTTCTAATATGCAATAGGTTATTGGTAGCAATGATGGGGAACGGATAATACTGTGAGTGAGCTACATGTAAGTGTCTGCCTAGGTTTTTCTTATTGTTGTGCCTAAGGTCCAACCACCTTTGATGTGAGAGAATAACCCCACCCCAACCCGCCGCCATTGGGCTGACAGCGTGTGGGGCTGCTGCCGCTGGGTTGACAGCTGGGGATCGCCCTTCCCGAGACCAGGTGGCCCAGCCAATGGCCCTCTGCCTCTGGGTCAGCAGCAATGACCACCAGCCGAACCACCCAGCCCACGTTCGGTGAGCGTGTGTGTTTGAGGGATAAGAGAAATAAAAATGCAAAATAAAAATTAAGGGTCCGGTAGGGTACTCGTCCGTCCTCCCACAGGTGTGTCAGACCTAAAACATTCATTTTTACTTGATAGCATCTGAATGTTCCCCTCACATTGGCATATGATCCATTCTCCACATGTGCATTGATATACAATAGTGAGACTATACATGTATGTAGTCTAATTATAATATTTTCCTCTGATGGTATATTTATCTACACGCAGTACTAGTTGTTAGTTTGCTTGAATTGCTGGTCATCAGGGGAGTTCCCTTTCCGATCCTCGTAAGACCACGGGTTTCGGTCCCTTTAAACTCCCGACCCGTAGCCCACTACAGAAAGGGCGGGACCACTCCCCGCCTAAAGCTTTCTTAGAGGAGCCCAGCACTTGGTTACATTTAGAATATCCTGGCATCTTTAGCTATATTAATTTTAGTGTACCTGATGTTGACCGTGATGACACGCAACTTTGTTCCTTTTCCTTCTCTAGTTCTGTTGAGCTAACTTTGACTAGTTTAGCCTATGGCAGTTTGGCAGGTTCTTTTAAAACAGCAGTTATAGTTTACTGGTCCATATACTGGGGTTTTCTGTCTTTTGGTTACATCACTTCCTCAGTTTGTTGTTAGTAAACACAAGTAGGTTGTTGTTTACTGTGATAAGTGTCTAGACTTACTACACTATCAACTACAACAAGATTACACCCACAACTATAGCTACAGGCTTCTAGTCAGCTGCTTTTAACTTACCTTTGTGTGTGTGTGTGTGTGTGTGTGTGCGTGTGTGTGCGTGTGTGTGTGTGTGTGTGTGTGTGTGTGTGTGTGTGTGTGTGTGTGTGTGTGTGTATGTGTGTGTGAGTGTGTGTGAGTGTGAGTGTCAGTGAGGATATGGAAACACAGAAGCGTGTCACCCCCTCAAGGTTATGTATGCACATTAAGTCCCTAACAGACGTAGGCTGTGGAAAGTAGTAATTAGTGTCATTACAATTTCCACCAAAGAATGCCAAACATGTCTGGGAGTAACTGGAGTAAACAGTGCATCATGTTGATACAGCTAGCTGCTGCCATAACACTGGTGGGTTTGATACAGCTAGCTGCTGCCATAACACTGGTGGATTTACTGCACTTCCTTGATCAGAGGCCGACCTTGAATGGCCAGAGCTAGCAAACAAAACAAGCACCACCCTCAAATAGTAGCCGTAGAAACAGTCTCGTTCCTAGACCTGTACTGAGAGTCTGGGAACCAGACTACCATATAAAGTATATGAGGGTAGCTTGTGTCTACATAGTCTATCAAGTCAGACCATCTCTCACCCTCCAGGTCTGGCTTGTAGACTTGTGTCTGCCGATGCTCATCAAACTAACACTATATTCCTGTTCTATGACTGGTTGCCACCACTAACAGCGAGACTGAGAGACTGTGAGTACTACTGCCGGCTTCTTTCATTTGTCACATTGTGCTGCCGAGAAGTAAAGTATCTACCCCAGAGGATGTAACATTTGGTGCCGTAGTGCTATGTCCACATGTACCATAGATACGTAGGTAGGTATACCTAGCCAGCTTGCTAGTATCTTTGGGGTATGCACTGCCCTGAAACAGTAGCCACACTAAAATGAACAATGAAATAAACAGTAGCCACTGCGTCTGATTGAGAAAATATGGTGCATGTTTTGGGGGCACATACATGTACACATTTCTCATCCAATGGTAACTGTGACATAGCCTCATACCCAGGCTCCTCCCCAGAAAAATGGGGAGGAGCCTGGGTACGAGGCTAGACTACACCCCAAAAACCATGGTACTGTATAGCGGGAAACATTGGAGGGAGAAAACTTTCGTGATTTGGCAGAAATAAGATTTTCGTGGAGAAAACACTTGCGGATTGCTCACTGGTGTCGCCGCTAAAGATGCCACACCCCCCAATTTCATGGAGAAAACTTTCGCAAATAGCTACAAAATCTCGAAATTCACGAAAGTTTTCTCCCTCGAAAGTTTCCCGCTATACAGTATGCACTGTACCGTAAAGCACTCCAAATTTGAATCACCAAGAATTTGAGAGATGCGAAATTGTCAAGAAATGTTGAAATGGATAATTAGAGTGTGAAGTATACTAGGTGCATGGGAAATTGGAGAACGAAATTGAAAACTATGCCCACTACGGACACAAGAGTGGGTGACTCACTTGTTTGCAAGTCCAACGAGAAATTTGATACCCTGGTAAGCCTTCTTTGAGTCTGACTGCCCAGAGGAGTTGTTCTTGATTGTGGCTGGACAGAAGGAGGGAGAGAGAGGGAGAGAGAGAGAGGGAGAGATATGAGCCCCTATTTGGAATTCAGCACAAAGAGAGGGATGGATTACGTACTGTTAGTGGATCTTGTGGGAACATGACAAAACTAAACTACTGGTGGTATACTCTCTTCAATATCATTTATGGTATAATACACAGAAATTAACTTCACAGCAAAACTACTTAGAAGTGAAACAATTTCTCCATAATCCCATAACGTTAAAATTTAGGTGGCATAATAACAAATCGTGATCACCAAGGAAACCTAATAGCAAACCAACTGTTAAAAGTAAAAGTTTTTAACATAACCACTAAGGTGGATTTTAAAAATGAAAGAATTTTTCCACAATGCCATAATGCTAAATCTACTATAGTAGCAACCAAAAACATCATCGAAACTTAATTGAAAAAGTACCCGCAGGACTTAGAAGTGAAATACATTTTCTGCAATGTTGATGGTTACCATAGTATCACCTACCATAGATACCCAATAGTAAAACTAAAACTGATTCTAAAACTGAAAAGTATCCTCTGCAGTGCATGACAGGGAATGTGATATTGTTGTGACACAGCAGTATAATGAAACTCACTGAAAATGGATACGTGTGGTTGGTATTTTCCACCACTGATTGTGAAACTAATTCTTTTGGTTTGTAGCAGGTCATTTATCAGCTGTGGGGAGGGAGGGAGGGAGGGAGGGAGGGAGGGAGGAGAAGGGGGAGGGAAGGGTGTGAGGGAGGGAGGGAGGGAAAGGGTGAGAGGGAGGGAGGGAGGGAGGGATGGAGGGAGGGAGGGATGGAGGAGAGAAGGAGAGAGGGAGGAGAGGGGGGGAGGGAAAGGGTGTGAGGGAGGGAGGAAAAGGGAGGGGAGAAGAGGGGAAGGGTAAAGGAACAGGAGGGGGAGAAGGGAGGGAGAGAAAGAGAGGGAGAGGAGTGAGGGAGAGGAGTGAGGGAGAGGAGTGAGGGAGAGGAGTGAGGGAGAGGAGTGAGGGAGAGGGTAAGATGCTGGTGCATAGTAAGATTTCCATGAGGCATAACTTGCATACCATGTTTTCAAAACAAAAATGTGTTTTAATGATGCGTTAAATTTTCCAAAAGAGCTATTCCTAGTGATGTGCATGAGCAGGTCTGGCTAGTAAAATGAGCCTACCAGGATCTCTGTCAGAACCTTGAAGTAAGCCTTTAGCTCGTGGGAAGCAACCTGTGATATCTGAACCTGTGGGGGTGAGCAAGGTGGAGGAATGTCACACATTGGTAGATGTGTACATCATTGGACATGTGATGAGTTCTACCCTTCCTGGCCCACTTCCACTTGTATATAGCATACCAAAAACAGGGACATCGACTCAGTTCCACTGTATACACTCCCTTGGTTGTCTAAGAACAGCAAGAACAGGGAGATTGACTTATATGTCTATGAACGCCTTACTGAATCTTGTAGAAGACCAAATTGCCAATTTTGATTAATGTTGGGTGTATGAAAACCAACTTAATCTATACCCTCTCTTTTCCTGTATGAGAAGATCAGGGTCTGAAATAAAAGATGCGGTCTGGGAATGAGACAATATTGGTATGTGAATGGGGTTTATTCTTTGGTATAGGAAACGCTAGATCCTGTAATAGGTTCACACTCATGCCCAGGCCTTCCCACCGTCCAGTTTTTGATCAAGTACGCAAAAACGGAGGCGGAAGGCCTGGTCCATTTTATCACATGAATAACGTTTTGTCTACCTAGGTAGGGAGGGGTCCCCGTTTGAAAAAAACAAGCTTGAAGCTTATCTTGTAGTTTCTGCCCCAAGTGCTGGAGTTTTGAACGTTAGCTAAGCGAAAAACGTACCGCTCCTGTTTCAAAACAAAGAACGCATGTGCGAAATGTGTTCTTTCGATCGGGGACCCCTCCCCCTTTCTGTCTACCTAGGTAGACAAAACGTCATTCACGTGATAAAATGGACCAGACCTCGCCCCTCCGTTTTTGCATACTGCAAGCGATCAAAAACTGGAGGTGGGAAGGCCTGGGAACGAGGCTACCATTTATATATCTGGTAACAACAATTTAAGTAACCTTATAAGGAACTGTCTGCATTCCTTCTAGTCATGTGTTTGACAGTTGCTTTGTAAGCAGTAACTGAGAAGGAAGCTGGATGGATAGAGAAACCCTTAGGCAAGATTCGATTTTAGTTTCAATTTTCACCATTTCATTTGAGACATGTTTTGGCCAATACCAGGCCTCAACAGCTGCATTGTACTGGGGTGCCTAAGAGATGTGGATCGCTATCTCATTCCAGAAAGGCAGTCCGGTGGCTGGTTTTGTCCAAATAGTAGAATGGCCTTGTCTGCCACAAGAGACAGGCGAGGCTGCTCATAGACAGCCACTGCTAACTTCATGGTTTTGAGTATAAAGCTTAGCCCATGTGTAGAGTACTGTAGCTGTCTGGTAGGAGGGCCTGTATGCATGTGCCACGACTGCCACCTAAGCTTGCCTCATAACGAAACATGCTAGTGCAGCGTGTCTGTCCTTAAGATGTGACATTTGAGTGCAATTTATCTGAGTGTAGTTTATTATATATCATTACATGATTCAGTGGACAATATCATGAGCATTTGTGTCACCTCTCGGCTAAATCCAAAACCAGAAACAGAAGCAAGACAAGGAAAGGCCGAGAATGTGTGTCCACTTTATGACGTGGAAAAGGTCTTTTACACTTTATGCGAGACATCGTACATGTACGCAAATGTGTGTATCTAGTATACGTACATGGTACACATTGTTGGAGGGCTGAGTGTGTGTGTTCTACTGTACCTGGAGGTCCTCAATGGCACAGGCGGAAAATGATTGGTTGTTCCAACAGCAGTAGCAGAAGGTGCTGGCAATGGCTTCAGTAGCAGCTGGGTCACTCTCACGCAGTGTGAGCACACACTGTTGGAGAAAGGGAGGGAGGGAGGGGGGGGGAGGAGGAGGGAGAGGGGGGTTGGGGGGAGGGAGGGAGGGAGAGGGGGGTTGGGGGGAGGGAGGGAGGGGGAGGGGGATTGGGGGAGGGAGGGAGGGAGGGAGGGAGGGAGGGAGGGGGTTGGGGAGAGGGAGGGAGGGAGGGAGGAGGAGAGATCATGAGATGTTATTTCATTAAAATGTCACGTATTAGAATGGTCTTTATTATGTAATAAAATTATGTAATGTCACTATATAAATAGGACCAGTGATATGATAACCATGTGGGCAATATCAATTTCCTCCTTTTCCTCTTAGTAATAGAAATCTTCACAATCACTCACAATGTTTGGGTATAATGGTACTAGTTTGTTTTGGTCCTAATCCACTAATAAAGTACTGGCACATACCTACTATTGTCTGCAAGGGAAGAACACCCATGAACAGTGACACAGGAGTAAATGGAATTATGGACTACTGCAAGAGCACGTAAGAACAGGCGGCTAGAGGAAGAGCGTGTAACTCCAATAGAAGCCCGTAGTCCGGTCAAAATTATTGAACTGTACTAAAAATAGAGCGCGTAAGAACAGGCGGCTAGAGGAAGAGCGTGTAACTCCAATAGAAGCCCGTAGTCCGGTCAAAATTATTGAACTGTACTAAAAATAGAACACTTGGCACGTGCTTAGCAACTAGCCTCGTCCCCAGGCCACTCCCATCTCGCAGTCGTGGAGAAAAATCGATTTTTCTCCACAGCTGTGAGATAAAATCTGGGAGTGGCCTGGGAACGAGGCTACTTAGCAACATGCACACGCAGCTACGCATACGTGTTACTATTTTTAGTACGGTTCAATAATTCTGACCAGTTTGGAATTTTACATAGTTACACACTCTTCCTTTAGCCGCCCGTTCTTATGTGCTCTTGACTACTGCTGTAACGTACAACAACAAGGTTGGCTTAATTTAAGGTAAAAATTTGCAGCTATGTTGTCACACCATAGCCTTGTCCCCTTCCAGTACAAATGAGACCCTCGTTAATCCAAATGGACCGTGTCTCATTAATATTTCAATTTTTACTTTCATGCAAAATACGGTATACTTTGCCATAGTTTGTGAGCAATATGGTGCCAGTTCAAGTTGTGGAAAGAGATGACACTAACTATTAATCAGCAGCTAGAGCTGACGGACCACATTGAAAAGAAGTTAGCTACACTGTCACTGTCAACATTGTCTAATCATCAAGCAATACAGGGTGCAAATTATGAAACTTATACAATCCAAACAAATTTAATAATCCGAACAAATTTTGTAGCCATTGGAACAAGGCTATTTGAATTAGCGAGGATCTTTTGTACTACATTACCCTTGTTTCTATGGTAACAAGTGGGTATTATTTTCCATGTAGTGACAGGAAGTTGAGCATCCACCCTCGGAGTCGGGTGGCTATCAACTCTTCCAACTAGAACTCTGTAGAGCACATACCCCACACGCCACGTAGCTATACATGTGCTTCCATGAGGATAGGAACAAACCGTCGTCTCACAAATGCACGTGGTATGTGGCATGCACGCGTGATAATAGTTTGTGTAACTATTGTGTAAAGATTATTGCAGTAATTGTTGCATTTATGAGGCATATTACATCTTACCACTGCAACTACTACCCTGTTATGAGCATCCAGTAACCCAAAACCTCAGTATGTCTGTTGTGTTTATCATGGCTTGTGTTGGTGTGGTAAATTTATCCTGATAGTTTACTAAGCAATAATAGCCAGTAATTGTAAACAACCCTCAGGCAACATTCTGCCCTCCAGTTTTTGATAAACTGGGTATTTTAGTTAGTTAGGTTATTGTAGCAGATACGGTATTTCTTCAAATAGACGCCACCCTCGAATAGTAGCCGTGGCTAGTAAATGCAGCACATGCACACGTGTGCGGATGATTTCTGACGACGGTCACCACGCTAGCGCTAGGACTGTTTGTGTTGTACGAGTCATTCCCACAGCTGACAGCAGGACTGAGAGGCTGCATGTACTACTGACAGCATCTAGCAACCGTCACCATCTCACTCGTTCATACCCTATCCAGCCGTCGTTGATGTCTCCAGGCTTTCCAAAGAAATAAACACCGCCCCTTCGAACAGTAGCCGCCCTCGAATAGTAGCCACACAAAATGACCAGCGAAATAAATAGTAGCCGTGGCGTCTGATTGAAGAAATACGATATTCACATGGATATAGGACATTTCGGTCATCAGCTGCAATGATCTTAGCACGTACAGTACTGGAAATAGATAGTGACAGATAATTAGATGACGATGATCAGTGAGGAATGAGCCTTTACAACATAACTGACATGCTGGTATGTAGGGAAATTTTTTGGGCTAATTGGGTGGTAGGAAGGCCTGGGTAGGCTTGTCATACCACCGTCATTACGATGGGTGTCAGAGCCTATTCAAAGAGGGGTGGTGTTGACCAAGGCAAGGCTACCAACCACTCTGACAAGCTCAGAGCTGACAAACCTCGTGTATGAATCTCTTGCTGTACTCGATGGTAAACAAAGCCTGGTGCATCCCATCTGAGGGGGGTTGCAGGTCGGTCATGTTGCTAGGGATCATGTACGGGTTGAGCTGGGGCTCTTCACTGGAGCTGGCCTCAGACTCAAACATGGAGATGTCCGAGTTCCGTACCAGCAGAGAGAGTGTCCCATGCAGTGGGCCAAACTCCTTTACCTGGTTGGAGCTCCACCGACGTGGTTGCTTGTCCTATAGTAGAACATGATATCAGGACGACACAGTAGCTTATAACAGGTTACATATAAATCATTGCCTGCAAGCAATGTTAGTATCATTCCCTGGCCCCACCCAGCTTTCTGTCACTCTTATGGGGAGAGCCTCCCCCCCCCCGCCTTGCTTTTCGTATTGCAAGTGATAACAGCTGGGAGTGTGAGAGCCTGGGAATGAGACTATGAGAGCCTGGGAATGAGACTAAAATAAAGTCTAGGAGTTACATCATGTATATCCCTCCCTTGGCTACGCCTGACATCAATATGAAAACGATTACCCCAGAGAGAGAGAATATGGGGTATTCGTTGCCAGAGCTCAGAGTTCACTTAGTGATATCTAATTCCCTTAGATTGAGAAGTCTTTGTAGCTATACAATAACCAGCACTTTACACTCTTTACAGTAAACAAGTTATTTATACGCGAGAGCTTATGAACCACAGCCTAATTTTAAAAAACGGTTTTAGTAGCTTATTAATATATTCATGAGCAAAAATTGCCACTCGATGGACGACCAATAAGTTGTTCAGATAAACAGATATGTGCAAATAATATACTGGTCCAGGACTGTAGTTGATTAATGCACATTATTTCCATGTTTCATGGGTTCATGACCTCTGACTATAAAAAAGTTGACCTGGTTAGCAATGTTGTTGTAGGTACTTGTCAGATTGCTGACCTGCCGAGTTTCTGAGGCTTTAGGTGATGGCCCAAGAAGAAACGTGACCAAGGCCACAAACACATCCTTATTCAGTAGGTGGCGACACCCCTGGGGCTGTGTGGAGGTGTGGGAGGGAGTGTGGGAGAGAGTGTGGGGTGAGGTGTGAGGTGAGGGTTACTGGAACCAGACCTTTTGAAAAACAGAAAGGAGAAAAGAGGGTCTGGTCATAGGCCAGCTAGGGTGAAGTGTACACTACATGTAATGTTAGGAATAAGAACTTGTGTCGACTTAACCTTCAGATCCTTCTGGTGAACCATGAGACACTTGTAGCACGGTCTTGTAATGTGTTTTTCAACACTGATGCTGGCTGCTTGCAAAGAGGCCACTCTTAAAAATGCTATTACGACATACATGCACTAATAAGCCAATTGGAAGTGGGCTTAATTCCAGCTGCAGTGTACACTTTGGTTTGTTTGAAGGTCTGGTTCTGAGACCGCACGTGTTGGGGTATGGATAATAATACTAGGGGTGCTCGTTGTGTGCTTATGTATAAACTCAACAGGAAGTTAAAAATATGTATATTTGATGTTATGAGGTGAAGAAGGCAAAAGTGAAACTGGACGGGGCTAGTGGTCGTGATATCTAGCTCTGAAGTCAGAACATTGGCAGTTCAAGCCAGGGGCGACGATGCTTTTGTTGAGAGAGTGAGAAATAAATCCACAGAAAAAATTCGGGATCCAGCTGGTATTCGAACCCAAGACCTTCTGAATACTAGGCCCTGGGCTGGATCCCCAGCGGCTGCCATTTTCCACTTTTACTCTGACAATGATTCTGTTGTGTGCTTACGTAGCTGGCATAGTTTCTGAAGAACTCAAAGTATTCTGCACACGACTTGCTGTTGTCGACTGCGTCTCTCTCTAGCAGCTGGAGAAGATTTTCAATCATACTGGCCACTGGGCCATCGTCCTGTGTGTGTGTGTGTGTGTGTGTGCAGGTGTGTGTGTGCACATGTGGGTGTATGAGTGAAAATGTAATAACTAATACTTGTGTCAAATGAGATTCTGCAGCAGATCTCAATTTGTACATACCCAGCACATGTTGTTGGTAAACCATGTTCCATGTGCTTGTAACTGTTATAGCCACAACAGTCAACAGATTATGCATCAACAATCAACAAACAGCATGCACAGTTTCTCAGCGATTACTATGTCACCTATTTCTTGCTTACAGGACAATAAAAGCTACCTCTACACCTAAGAAGTTCACTTTGTTCATTTGTGAGTGAGTGAGTGAGTGAGTGAGTGAGTGAGTGAGTGAGTGAGTGAGTGAGTGAGTGAGTGAGTGAGTGAGTGAGTGAGTGAGTGAGTGAGTGAGTGAGTGAGTGAGTGAGTGAGTGAGTGAGTGAGCAGGGTAATGAAAGGTTTATTGTCACTCCACCAAAGCTAATGTACATGTAGCTCTGCACTGCAGAAGTTCATCTTGTGAGTGAGTGTAGGGTGGGTGAGTGTAGGGTGGGTGAGATGGAGAGGCAAGAGAGGCTTACTGTGGCTCCACCAAAACTAATGTAGCTCTGCACTGCAGAAGAGGTGATGTGACAGAAGCTCATCCTGACTTCCCTGCTCGTGCACTCCAACAGGAAGGGCCTGTTGGGAGGGAAGGGGAGAAGGAGAGAGGGGGAGAGGGAGAGAGGGGAGAGAGGGGGAGAGGGGGAGATGTGAAGGGGTACGGGAAGGTACATAGGAAACACATTATTTCACAGAATAGCTGTACTGTGGACTGGTGGTGCTCACTTGAGGTAGCCACAGCCCTGTTGGCTGCCGAGGAGATTGATGAACCAATGACATGCCTCCCTGCAGTTTCGCACCAGCCGCTCCACATGATGCACCCACGAGTCCAAGTCCGATCTAGGAGAGGGTGGGGGAGGAGAGGGCAGGGGAGGAGAAGGAAGGGGGAGGGAGGGAGGTAGGGAGGGAGGGAAAAGATCAAGAAGAGAGGAAGGATGATCGAGAGAAGGAAGAGTGGAAGGGAAAGAAGGGGAAGAGGGAAAACAGAAAACGGAGCAAGCTAGACACCATGGACTGTGTACTAGCGAACTATAAAATTTTAGTTTTGCTTTAGCACACATAAAGCATCACAAGCTTAGCTTTATCATATTTCAGATGAACTCTACTTTTAGTTTCAGAAATAGCTTAGTCAGCTTCACTTGAGCATATAAACACCAACAACATTCCATAAACTAAAGTGCACAGACATTGAGCTGGAGCTGGTAAACCAGCTTCAACAGATGAGGCAAAGGGAGGCAGACAGCTAGGAGACTTGACATGGTGGGTGCAGGGTGACATATCGGAACTATTCAGAACTATTAGCTTCTGTCATGACCAACAGCACACCATATGACTCACACCTGAGTCATGTATTACATATATCCCACCTAGTATAGTTTTGCCTATACAACAGGTGGGGATTTACTGTGATAATTTCCCTCCCTGAGGCTACAAGGAAAATTATGGCTCATAATTCCCTCTCCACGTATTTTTAGCTTACAGTCCACTACACTGCTATACGATTTTATACACAGTTGTGTGTAAATAATATCTTACACATGTACAGATGCGTTTACCATAATAACAACAAAGGAGCAATCAGGTGGGATATATAGCACAGGTGGCCAGGGATTTACGGCTGTAGTAAACAAACCTTGTCCTCGTGCTACGGCCTCCAACTCGGTCTGTTTACTGCCATAAATCCCTAGCACTGTGCTATAACTATAACATAGTCACCTGATACCGTATCACAACTTTGACCCTGATTGGAAACTTTACGAGGTGCAAATATTAAAATTCAGGATACCCACACACACACACACACAACAATTAGATGAGTAATACAACCTGTTACCTAGGCAACACATAAGATTGTTGCTCATGCAGTGGTGTTGCCTAGGTAACAGGATACACATTTCTTTCAGTGGCTTCTCAGTTGGCTTCTGCATAAATGAAGAGAAGGTTATCTGGTACCAACCTGAGCTTGGAAAATACTATACAAGTTATTTTCTGAGCTCAAGTTGGTACCAGATAACCTTCTCTTCATCAAGGATACATATACTGGCTGAAACCATCCACCAAAGAGGGCTGTAAGAACTATCATGGCAGCATAAGCCAGTAAACCCAAAGACAGTAAAACTTTACTCAGTAATCTCCATTATACTGTGGGCGCACCGTAGCTTCTTTCTTGTTCTGAAGTAGGTGTGCAGGAGGAAGTTGATTGCCAACTGGAGGCTAGTGATACCATAGTTGCTCTGTTGGGGGCAGGTCTGGTCGAGAAAGAACAGCTGAGGGAAGGAGGGTGGAGGCAGAAGGAAGGATAGAAGAGGGGGAGGAAAAGAGGGGGTAGGGAGGAACGGAGGAGAGGGAGGAGGTAAAAGAATGTAGAAGAGGACAAACTACTGTATATTGTAGCTACTAAGAGAAAATTCAACATCCACATCAATGCCGGTCACGTGCAGTCACATGGCCACATCAATGCCGGTCACGTGCAGTCACATGGCCACATCAATGCCGGTCACGTGCAGTAGCATGGCCACATCAATGTTGGTCACATGCAGTCACATGACCACATCAATGCCGGTCACATGCAGTCACATGGCTACATCAATGTTGGTCACATGCAGTCACATGGCCACATCAATGTTGGTCACATGCAGTCACATGACCACATCAATGCCGGTCACATGCAGTCACATGGCTACATCAATGTTGGTCACATGCAGTCACATGGCCACATCAATGCCGGTCACGTGCAGTCACATGGCCACATCAATGTTGGTCACATGCAGTCACATGGCCACATCAATGTTGGTCACATGCAGTCACATGGCCACACCAATGCCAGTCACA
>OX422194.1:7601992-7639619 GCA_949130485.1 Agelas oroides | reverse complement strand
ATCAGCTGTGCTAGGGTGACTGGGAGATGGGATAACCAGGGGATTAATAAAGACTATTATCTCATACAAGAATGGCAGTCGGGTGGCTGGCCTTATCCATAAAGAGGGAGTGTCCCTTTGTGCAGCTGTATGCACACCTACCTTTCGGATGTCATCCACACACTTGCTGATGTATGTTCTCTTCTCTGCCTCCTTGGTGTGGTAGGAGTCGATGAGGATGGAGGAGTGTGCCTCCAGAGCTAGATCCACCATCTCACGACTCAGCTGGGGGAGGTGCGCCAGACCCCACAGCAACTCCAAGATCTGTAGTAGAGCATGTGGTGTGTGTTTGGAAGAGTAGTCATGTGACAGTCACATGACCACATTTCATGGTCACATGACCACATCTAATGGTCACGTGACTGCGTCTTACGGTCACGTGACCACGTCTCACGGTCACATGACCACATCTAATGGTCACGTGACTGCGTCTTACGGTCACGTGACCACGTCTCACGGTCACGTGACTGCATCTCATGGTCACGTGACCACATCTCACGGTCACACGACCATGTCTCACGGTCACATGACCACGTCTCACGGTCACATGACCACGTCTCACGGTCACACGACTGGATCTCAAATATGACCTAGATGATTATGAGGTTGGGCATAGCAGTGTTAAAATTTCTGGCTACAGTGTTGGGACCAAAACAAGGGGACATGTGGGGGAGGGCATCAACAGCTTCTGTCAGCTACTAACCTTGGAGGCCGTCTTTCCTTGTCTGTCATCCTTGCCAATCTTTCCAATCAGCTCCAACAGCTTCTCTCGGTAGCGATCTGAAGCCGACTCCCAGCTCTGAGGAGAAGGAGGAGAGGAGAGAAAGAACATTTCACCCTACACAATTCTAGTAACACAAATGATGGTATGCGAGTTGGTTAGGAGGCGTTGCAACAGGTTTGTAGAGCCAGTATCAAAAATATCCATCATGAAAGAACTTTTAAAGCATACAATATTCACGTGTGCGGGTGGATATTCACATATTCATGTAGTCACAATAACCTCACAAAGAAAAATATCACAAACTCTTATTTTCTGCACTGTATTGTAACCCACAAGCTATGTAGTTTGTCAAAGTGCTGGATATGGGATGAGGTATAGGAATAGCCTCGTACCCAGCAGTGGGGCTAGCATGGGAATGGAACAAGTAGTACCTGCTGTATAAGCTGGAAAAGGTGGTCTAGGTGGTTTGCAGTGAAGCGAGAGGCGGCGGCTGCAAGGATACCATGGACGTTCTCCACCTGTACCGGGTTTTTATCCACCTGAAGGGAGGGAGAGAGGGAGGGAGGGAGGGAGGGAGGGAGGGAGGGAGGGAGGGAGGGAGGGAGGTAGACAACAGTGTATTCTTCTCATAAAAACAAACACAACACAAACACTCGGATGTATAAGCTTCCCCCCCCACCCCCACCCCCACACACATACCTATCCCCATCTACCCATTAGCTCCTGGTTGCTGGCATGAGGGAGAATAATGGTGGTGTTTTTCCTGAGTTACTTTGAGTGGGAGTTTAGTACCTGCATTTCCCAGATGGATGAGAGGTCGTCGAGGGAGAGCTTTGTACCCAGAAACTCAACGATGGACTGTATCTTGTTGCAATACTGAGACTGGTGGAGGTTGCCTGTGTGTTTGTGTGTGTGTGTGTGTGTGTGTGTGTGTGTGTGTGTGTGTGTGTGTGTGTGTGGGTGTGTGTGTGTGTGTGGGAGTGTGTGTGTGTGCATGAGTACGCAGAGAAAGTGAAAGTTCTGCTGTTAAAAATACCCCAAAAATTTGTAGGTTTGGGTAGTACTCCATTCTCTGTATGAAAGTGGGGGTGTGGGGAATACCATCTCATTCCTATGCAGCTTGGGAATGAGGATATTAACACACAAACTCAAGGTTTTCACAACCATGATTGTCTTACCTCCCAGTGCAATGGAGAGAACCTTGTTACTGACGAGCCAATCTGCAACCTTCTCAGCAGGAATTGGGCTCTTGACACCCTTGGTGGCAGACTGGTAGGGCTCCTCTGTCAAACGTACCACCTGCAGGGAAAGATACACAACAGCTAGCTGTTTGTGAAGTTAGTCTCAAGACAGTCCTGGACATCTAGCTAGCTGTTTGTTAAGTTAGTTTCAAGACAGTCCTAGACCCCTTTTGCTGCACTCTGAGAAATCAACCTTACCTCCTTGAGGGCGTTCATCTTTGCGTTGAAGTGTGGAATGTTGAGCATGCGGATGGTGATGGAGAGGCGGAGGTTGTCCACTGTGGACACCATGTCCCAGAGTGAGCAGCGAATGAGGAGAGTCTTGATTGCTTTTAGTAGGTCTGAGACACAACCCACCTGGAGGAGAGGGAGGAGGAAAGGGAGGAGGAAAGGGAGGGAGGAGGAGAGGGAGGGAGGGAGGAGGAGAGGGAGGGAGGGAGGGAGGAGGAGAGGGAGGGAGGGAGGGAGGAGGAGAGGGAGGGAGGGAGGAGGAGAGGGAGGGAGGGAGGAGGAGAGGGAGGGAGGGAGGAGGAGAGGGAGGGAGGGAGGAGGAGAGGGAGGGAGGGAGGGAGGAGGAGAGGGAGGGAGGAGGAGAGGGAGGGAGGGAGGGAGGAGGAGAGGGAGGGAGGGAGGAGGAGAGGGAGGGAGGGAGGAGGAGAGGGAGGGAGGGAGGAGGAGGGAGGGAGGGAGGGAGGGAGGGATGGAGGGAGGGAGGGAGGGAGGGAGGGAGGGAGGGAGGGAGGGAGGAAGGGAGGGAGAGAGGGAGGGAGGGAGGGAGGGAGGGAGGGAGGGAGGGAGGGAGTGAAGGAAAGGAAGAGGAAGGGAGGGGTTTGGGGAGAGGAGGAGAGGAAAGTTGAGAAAGAGAAGAAGAGGAAAGAGAGGACATGAAGAGTGGCTAGCTCCTTACATGTGCAACATTGTGTACATGTATGATACTGGCATAGCCAGCGTAAGTGTACTGTACATCTCATTCACCTCCTTGTCTTTCATGTCATCGTCTGAGAGATCGTGGACGAACCGCATTGCACGCAAGATGCACTTGGAGAGCTCTGCCTTCAGGTAAGGGGGGTTGATGTAGTCCTCACACATGCTGAACGGTTGGAACAGTGCAGTCAGCTCCTGAGGGGCGAGGGAAGAAGAGTATAAGTAAACAGAAGAGATTATACGTAGGATAAATACACGTTTGATTGTGTGTGGTAAAATAGAGAAAGATAAAAGTCACTAGGAATTAAACCCAGGGTTCCTGGCTTGAGCTAGCACTCTGACCACTGAGTGAGGACTGTGAGCAACCACCATATATATATGGCCATACTGGGCTACAGGTAATTACATATAAACTACATTTCAGGCATCTATTATGAAAAACTGTTTCACTCTCAGAGAACAATGGAGCTATAAACCACCCCACAGTTGTGCTAGGCAGCAGCTGGGCAAGCTGCCCACAGTCAGATGTTACACATGAGGACCAGGTTACCATTAATCTATGTAGATATGAAAATTTTGCATTTTTTCATGGCATGGATCATCTAGGTCATTGAAAGCTAATTCACAAATTACATGTAGAGTGACAATGCACAGTAGAAGTCAATTTCTCCAATATGTTATCACAGAAAGTTGAGTGTATTAGTTACTATATTTACTGTACCTGGAGTGTTATGTTCTCTGTGTTGAGAATGGCGTCTTTGATGGCTTGTACTCCACCATGCTGCGCAAACTGGGAAGTGGGAGGGACATTGGTCATATGAGGATCATGTGATAGAAAGTGGGCAGGACATTGGCCATATGAGGATCATGTGATAGAAAGTGGGAGGGGCATGGTCATATGAGATCATGTGATGGAAAGTGGGTGGGGCATTGGCCATAGAGGATCATGTGATAGAAAGTGGGAGGGGCAGTGATCATGTGACACGAAATGGCATTTAACCACATGTATGCACTAATGTCACATAATGTCAACACAATAGGGTTCTAGAAATTCTGAAAATACAATCCCGAGTTTGCTACATACATGTACCCGAAGGCAGAACTTACAATGTTCATACATTCTACCAGCCAGCCCTTGGGATCCTGCGGAGGTGAGAAAGAGAACTTATCACTGTGAGCTGCTGACAATACAGCCACACACACTGTGCACAGGTACCCACTCCCTCCCCCACTAGCACTGCCACTCAGCAAACAAGCATGTCCTACCTTTTGTGTATGGAAGTGTGGCATGAAGGCAAACACGTTTCCCTCGCCCAGTACCCTCTGCCACCGGGAGTGGTCAGTTCGCTTGTTCCTCATCTTGTTATGGTAGCTACAGTCTGCATTGAACACCTGGGTCATGTGACATGGGGGCGGGGCATACAACACGTGGGTGATAAGATGCCCTATGCACATGCATTACTAAACAGACTAGATAATGTGAAGACGAGAGTCAGAAACACTCCACTGCCAAGATCATATGAGTTTGGAGGGTTTTGTATGGTGCTGAAGGTGTCTCAATGCTCAAAGAAAATGGTGCTAACTTGCTCGCATGGACAATTGTCATTACAGTGGAACCTCTTATAACGGACGCTCTAAATAGCGGACACCTCCCTCTAGCGGACAACAGCTTTTGCACCAACTGATTTCACATAGAGCTAGTGTAAATTTACCTCCCGAATAGCGGACACCTCCTAACTCCGAACAACGGACAAGCTTCTTGCACCATTAGACCTAGGCTAATACAATTTGACCTCTTGTAACGGACAAGGGGCGTGGTTGGGGTGTGGTCTTACTGAATTTGCCGTCTGATTTATCGTAGCTATGGAGCGAGCTATGGAGGTAATGGAGTTTGACTCATATATCCGAGGATATCACGCATATCAAGACATTTGGAACCCAGTGGTTGGAGAAGATGAAAACGACATTTGAAACTCAATGTCAACTGTGCACATGTATCATATATACTTCATGACATGATAATAATACTTTATATGGGTTACAGATGCATTCTTGAACCAACCTCCCAATAAAGGACACCTCTTTATAACGGACAAACCCTCCTACACCAACTTGTCCGTTATAAAGAGGTTCCACTGTAAACCAAGCACTTCTGATACTATAGTTAAAAATAAAATATCAAGTTAGGAACTAGTCGCGATCCTCGACTCTCAGTACAGTACACACACACAAGAGAGGAGGGTCTGGTGAATATAGTGCACAAGTCAACCATAGGCTACCATTGATAAGCCTTTGAAGTTGCTTGTGCTAGGCTTCAGCATGTTGGAAGTGTGTGCAGCTAAGTACTTGTGGTCAGGAGCCCAGTACACACAAGAAAATGAACCAATCAGATTGTTTACTTCCAAGATAATTGGCAAATGAACCAATCAGATTGTTTACCTCCAAAATTCCTCGGTGCTCAAAAGTGTTGCAATATTATTCAACAGACCCTCCTCCCTTCTTACTGGGGTTCTTGCTGAGGTCTGGGAATTATTCTTCACTTTGATTATGTATGGCTTTCAATCAGGCATATACACCTGTACTATCAACCTAGCCTCGTTCCCAGACTCTCCCTGCGCGTGAACGAAAAACCGTACTGCAAGCGACGGAAAGCTGGGCTGGGCCTGGAAATGAGGCTACTATCAACCAGTAGCTAAAAAACCTTTGTCATCATACTGACTATCACTTCCTTCTCAGCCTCTATCACAGTGGCCTGACACTGGCCCTGACATACTTGTCACTATGATTATCTCTCTTCCCTTATCAGTCTAACTTAACTTGATGGTATTCATGATTTGACTCAGAACTGTGACTATATTATGGAATGATGACATTCTTGTCCCACTTGTGAGAATGAACAGCGCTATAAATGTTTGTGATTAATTACATGTACACATGCATGCATGAATAATCAACGAACCACATCTCCCTAAAAAATAGGCCTAGATGTTATATATTATATAACACATTACACACACACACGTTATGTAATACACACATCTCACACACACACACACACACACACACACACACACACACACACACACACACACACACACACACACACACACACACACACACACACACACACACACACACACACACACACACACACACACACACACACACACACACACACACACTCACACACCATGCTGAGCAGGTTGAGCAGGTACACAGGAATGGGATTCTGTTTGAGTCTCTCAGCAATCAGCTCAAGGAGGATACGACACATGTCCAGAATACCCTCCATGATGGAGGCATCCCAGCGGTACACTGCCTCATGGGTTACCAGCTGGGGAGGGGGGAGGGGAAAAAGGAGTGAGGGAGGAGGAGAGGAAAGGAGGGTGGAAAGAAAGGAAAGGGGGGAGAGGGGGAGGAAGAAGAGGGAGGAAAGAAGGGACGAAGCGAGGGATGACACAACTACAGTAATAGCTAGCGCAAGAGCCAACCTTGGTAAACGAGTCAATCATCGTCTTCTGAAGAAACTTTTTACAGTTTTCATCTCCTTCTGCTATTCCAGGACCTGTGTGTGTGAGTGACAGGTGAGATGGTCTAATTTCCAAGAAGATTTAGTCCTTTTAAGAAATTAAGTACTGTTTTGTTAGCCATTGTAAACTAATGTTGTTTACTTCAGTCTGATCAAGAATCAGTTAGCCCCATCTTCCAGTTTAACAGGATGTCTGGATGTTATGCAGTCACCCAAAACATACATGTGTGTGCGCATTCCATGCAGCACATGTATATATGCACATGCACACGCAGTTCCCAGTCACTCCAGCACAGCTGATGAAGCCTGCAATTGGCCGAAACGCATCCTGCGCAGTGGGTGGCTTTAACATCTAGGCCTGTTTTTTTAAGGAAGATATGGTTCGTTGATTGTTCATGGGCATGTAGTATATCCATGAGACAGTAAACTATAACTCAATTTTGTGTAAACTATTCTAGTACATCATGCAAGTTTTGTGTAAGCTATTCTAGTACATCATGCAAGTTTTGTGTAAACTATTATTGTACAATATTTACACACCAGTCATGGAGTACTCTGATTGTCTCTTGCTCTTCTATTACCCTCAAGTAAGTTTGTCGCACCCATTAATCTCTCCCATACCACCAGTCAACCTCCTCCTCTCATTCTCACCCCTTTTACCCTCATCCCCTGTCCCCATCCCCTCTTACCCCTCTCGCAACTCTCCTCCTTCCCTCCTACCCTCATCCCTCTCCTCATCCCTTCCCACTCCACTCGCTACTCTCCTCCTCCCCTCCCCTCCCCTCCTCCCCTCCCACCCCTCTCGTTACTCTCCTCATCCCCTCCCACCCTTCTCGCTACTCTCCTCACCCTCTCGGATCATCTTGATGGCAGCCACCATGCAGATAGCCAGCGACTCATCTCTCTTGAAAGGTATGGACCACTGGTCTGTGTGCACACGGCCTTCAAGCTCATAGAAATGTGTGAGAGGAAATTCAATTGAAGTAGAGACGCCAGCCATTTGGTCAGAGGGGGTAGGAGTGAGGTGCCGATCATCCATGTCGCGAAGAGGGGGAGGGGGTGGAGAGGAGGAGGGAGAAATGTCCCGATTCTCACTGACAATGTCTTCGTAACGTGGTGGGGGAGCCTCTGATTGGATCGGAAACTCATGTAACTCCACCTCCCCACCACCCGGGTCAACGCCTTCCTTGTATTCCAGATTCTCAAGCTCTTCCTCCTCAACATCACGGAGATTATCCTCATCCAGAGAATAACTGACGGTTGTGGAGTCACGGTCTGACTCACCCCCTGATCCAGGGTGCGTCTCTGTGTCTCTCATATCAACATCAGCATCATAAGAGTCTGTCCGGCCGTAGTTTGACTGTGAGGGGGACGAAACATTGGTGTACGTGCTGAGGAGATTGGAGTCAGGGGGACTCTCGGGAAGTAGAAGTTGGACTGCTTCCTGAGGGTTGTTGTTGCAGCGCCGCAGGGCCTCCCGGATCTGTTCCTCGTCGTGAGTTATCCCCATCCCCTTGATTGCCTCCACAGAGTCCTCTGTTGGCTCACTCATTGCTGGTGGACGTCCTTACACTACCTAGGTACAAATGGTTGACTAGTTGTGAAGTGGGGATATACACACAGAAGGGAGGGGAGGGAGGTATAATTATAAATGCACTTGCATACTTTGCAGTAAGTCAGGTAATTTTGCTAAACGGATATACATTTGATTAGTGAGTTAATAGTATGGGTCTCACCTTGCTACATGGGCAAACACAGCAAAACACAAATTCTAGAAAGTAAAATCATTAGTACTGTAGATTCTGACGATCATGTGCAGGTCACGTGCACATTATATCCGCAGTTCGACTCCGAGTTCGGTTCCATCCCGATCAGAATCCGCCGTGTGGCGCGGGTCGCAAAGAAGGGGGCGTGGTCAGCGATTGTGCAGTGCAGTTCAGCCAGTTGGTAGGCGTTTTGCTAGCTTGTTTGTGTGGCGGTATGCTGAGTCTTGCTAGCGCAACTTCTGGCAGTCAAGTAGCCTTCGCATCTTCTAATGACGACAGGCGCCCTCCAGAAAGCATCATTGATGGGTAAGAACGTAGTCTCGTAGGCTTTTGGACTTTAATACAGCTTTCAGACTTTCAGTTGCGGGGGTGCTTCCATGTAACCGGTCCGGGGTGGCAACGCCATGCAGGCTGCAACCCGCAACAAACTGCAAGCTTAAGTATCTGCAAATCCCCCACTGTCTGGGAACTCCCAAGCTTTGTATCAAGTTGCAAGTAATATTGATGATCATAAACAATGTCAGTGTTGTGTTTCTTCCTTCACAGCAACCCGGACACTTGTTGGGTGACCACCGGCCTTTTCCCGCAGGAGGTGGTCGTCACACTTCCATCAACCATTACAGTCAGCAGTGTACTCATCAGGAGCTGCAATGGTAGGTCCAAGAGTGTGTTGGCCAGGAGACAAACCAGGGTATGAGGTTGGGAACCACCATACAGGCTAGCTGCAGGGATGATCATACACCACATAGTGTGATTATTTATATTTTTGTGTAAAACTGGTAGATCAGGTTTGCCACAGGATGGTCAGGCCTTAGTTTGTGTGTGCTTCAAACAGATTGCAATATACTTCCAACCTCTTTTGTATGACTGCGACAATTTAGTCTGGAAACGAGAATGTACACAAAACAAACGTGGATACGTAGCGCTAAATTTGGCAGGTCAGCTCAAAAAATGGTCCGGCCTGACAAGCTGTACCTGTTCCAATGTCTATGTATATACTTGCAGCAGCTATACAGATCTACAGCACTTGATGAAGTTCTTATTCCCATGCAGTTCACAAAGTTAGTGTTGAAACAAGTAACAACAGTGAACCCAACGAGTTTGAGAAAATTACTGAGAAAGGTAGGGGAATAATCATGTTTTTAGCCAACTACTACATATCTACTACATAGAATAAACTGGTATACATTGGACTGTGACATTGTTTCTCTTGCAGTGTTTAAATCTCAAGATGGACATCTACAGACAGAGGAGCTCAAAGTAAGATCTCAAAAATTTCCAGTTGCAGTAAGATACCTAATTGTCATGAAAATTTATAAACACACTGGTTGCTCAGTATCTATGCATGCATAGCTGTGAATATGCAACCAACAAAGTCCCATAGCCAGATCTTCTACAGTGGATGCAGGAAAAATGATCATAACACTATACACACCTTTTTCTCTTCTCTCTCTCTTTCTCCTCCTCCCCCCCCTTCCTCCCCTCCACCACACAGTTTGATAAACCAGTATCTGCTCAACACCTAAAGCTCATTATTCTCCAAGGTTTCGAACACTTTGTCTTTGTATATTCTGTCAGTGTCAATGGAACACCTGTGCAATAGTAGCCGTGCTACTGCACTTATTCTTTATACCGAGCATGTATTTTTTTAAACTTTGTTTAGCAGAAAGATTATATTTGGGCCAATTGTGTGTACAAACTTTAGTGAGTGCAGAAAGAATCATTATATTTTCTTCACTAATACTTAACAATTCCAGCATCAGTTATGGTATCCCAACATAATGATTGCATGCCACGCGTACACATAAATACACACATACATACGTACAACAGTGTGAAACCTTGATCATTAATCTGTTCGCAGTGTAATTATATATGAGATTGTTGACTAATTCAATAAGTCCTACAGTTGTTCAATTCTGGTGAGTTTGATGTAGTAGGAGAAGCTCAAGCTTAATTAGGCCTCTCAGGCCTTCTTGGAATAGTACCTTACAGGCTTGATAGAAACTATCTGTAGGAATTTGAAAGAAATTAACTAACTTTGATGCAAATTTTTAAAACAAAATATATCTTATACAACACCCAGTCCAGAAAAGTACACGATCTTCAATTGTTTAAATTTAGAAAGGAATGTCAAATAATGTCATGGCCCTATAACATGTATTAAAATACTAAGTATAAAAAACACTACAACAGCTGTGTCATTCTACAAATTTCTTCCAATTTCTTTTCATGATCTTCATACACATCTTTCTGGGCTACAGGGTTACTATCCAACCAACCAATAACCTCCTCGCACTTGCTCAAGACAGCTCTCCTTTCTTCATCACTAAGCTGTCTCTTGATTCTCCCACCCCTTATCATGCTCTTGATAGAGTGCGCTCGGCTCTCCAGAGAATTCTTTGCTGCTAGCGATGCATGGTACATCTTTGCTGCTTCTTGTTGTTGCTGAGCTTCTAGCTGCAATCCTTTGATCTGTTCTTCGGTTAGTCTTCCTTTGTTGTTTCTGATTGTAATCTTATTCTTAAGCCCTGTGGTCTGGTCTACTGCAGACACATATAGTATTCCACTGGAGTTAACACGGAATGTTACATCAATGTGTGGGATACCTCGAGGTGCTGGGAGTATCCCAATAAGCTCAAATTTGCCAAGAAGCTTGTTGTCTTTCGTTAACTCTTGTTCCCCTTCATACACTTGGATTGCAACAGTCATCTGGTTGTCAGAGGTAGTTGTGAAAACTTTGGTTTTATCAACTGGAACATTTGTATTTCGGGTGATGAGAGGCGTCATGATTCCTCCAATGGTCTCCACTCCTAATGTATGAGGGATGACATCAGCAAGAACAATTTCATTGCCAGGTGTGGCTAACAAGCTTACATCGCCGCCCAAGGTTGCTGCATCAATAGCAGCTCCATAAGCGACTGCTTCATCTGGGTTGATGCTTTTATTAAGTGGTTTACCAGGAAAGAAACCTTGAAGAAGTTGCTGGATGTACGGGATACGGGTCGAACCTCCAATGAGAACAATGTCGTCAATGTCCAATTTGTCGAGTTTCGCATCATTTAAGGCTCTCTCTACTGACTCAAGTGTGCTTTGGAACAGATCTTCATTTAACTCTTCAAACTTGGATCTTGAGATTGAAGCAGAGTAGTCGACACCCTCAAACAAGGCATCAACCTCTACTTGAGTTTGATAACTGTTTGAGAGTGTTCGCTTGGCTTCTTCACATGCAGCGCGTAGACGAAGCACAGCCCTGGGATTGGCTGATAGATCCTTCCCAAATTTATGGGTGATGTCTTTAAGAAAATATTCGACCATGCGTGTGTTAAAATCCTCTCCACCGAGGTGTGTGTTTCCTGATGTAGCCTTCACGAGAATAAAGCAATCCTTGATCTTCATGATGGTGACATCAAAGGTGCCTCCACCCAGGTCAAAGACCACGACCTTTCGTTCTGGTCCACCTTTCTTCTCAAGGCCATATGCCAGGGCTGCTGCTGTTGGCTCATTAATGATCCTGAGGACGCTTAGTCCTGCAATAGCAGCTGCATCTTTAGTAGCTTCACGCTGGGAATCGGTAAAGTAGGCAGGCACAGTGATGACTGCATCACTTATGGATTCACCTGTGTATGACTCTGCTATTTCTTTGAGCTTCGCAAGAACCATAGCAGAAATCTCTTCAGGGAAGAAGGTCTTAACTTGACCCTTCAGCTGAACTTTAAACTTTGGATGGCCTTCCTCACTAACTACCTCAAAGGGCCAGTGTTTCTTGTTTGCTACTAACGTAGGGTCATCGCTCTTGCGGCCAATCAGTCGTTTTGCATCAAAAATTGTGCGTCTGATATTTCTAACTGCTTGCCGCTTGGCGTCTTCTCCAACCAAATGCTCTGTGTCAGTGAAGGCAACATAGCTTGGTGTTGTTTTGTTTCCATGAGCGTTGGAAATGATATCAACTTTGCCATTGCGATAGACACCGACACAAGAGAAGGTCGTGCCAAGGTCAATACCGATAGCAGGCTTGCCTGTTGGGATAAGTATCAGACCAGAAGCTAAAGATGAAGAGAGGGAAAAAAGAAAAAGAGAAAGAGAGAAGACATAATCTCGGATGAAATTTTGGTGCAGTATATATATACACAATTCATTAAATTATCAGGGAAGAATTGTTGGTACCAAGTCAGACAGTTGGCTAGTAAAGTTTTAGTAAGACAATGAGTAACTTTAAAGTGTTGTACAGAGTCATACAAGTTTATGCAGTTCTGCAGGATGTGTTTCATGCATCTAGTTGTATGCTCTATTTCAGTAATGTAGTGTAGCAGTATGGTCTATATTGCATACACGTGTGTGTGTGACACATTCCAATCTTAAGCATAAAACTAATGGCAAAAACAGCACGGCCACGACTTTTCAGATCAGATCTTCAGGTACACAGAACACTGAGAGTCACATCAATGATCCATCGACCTCCTTGTTGTGTGTAAAACAACAATTTCTTTCAACTACACATCACTCACCTGTAGTAGTAGTTGAGGAAGAGCCTGTCGGTGGTAATATCAAGTTAGGGCTTTGCATTTGTCTGCCTTCATCAGCTTTGGGGAAAAGGTTGACAAAGTTGTCAATGAATTGTATAAAATAGTGGATAGGTAATGAGGATACCTGGCTGTGGCGTGGGCTCAGATTGGCTCTTAAGCAGTGGGGGCTTAGAACAAGCATCCTCTAACACTGTGGAGTTGCACAAAATTGAGTGATAGTTTACTGTCTCGGTATAAATTGGATATACTACCTACACTCAGAGTATAAACACGATATACTCTGCTAGATCGTAACCCTTGGCTGCGCCTCTGGTAAACCGTCTAGTGGAGTGTATCTGTGTTTATACTCCTCGTATAGAAGCTAGCTGCTACACTGTAAAAAATTGGAGGTTAATTTAACCCAGAAAAGGTCATCTCAGTTGCAGTCTGGATTCATCATCCAGTTTAAAATGGGTTACCTCAGTTGCAGGATCTATACCACCTCCTACTTTTACCACAGTGTAGGGTTACACTGTTTGTGTACTCAAAGTTCCAATATGGCATGAATACTTGCATAAAAGCACATAAATACTGCCCAAAGGTTAGCCAATAGTGCATGAATATTTTTCAGAGTCAATCCAATAATACACGAATATAGTGAGAGTTCCACCCCCTTTTGGCACAAACAACAAAGTGAATTTCATTTGCAACCCAATCCATTGTTTGCTAGAAACCTCCACTGGACAAGGGGTGTAACCCTAAACCCTGGCAAAAGGAGGTGAGCCACTGCCTGGACCTAGATGAATCCAGACTGCAACTGAGATGACCTTTTCTGGGTTAAATCAACCTCCAATTTTTTACAGTGTAGCTGTACATGCATTCTAATAGTCTAGTGTGTAGTGACATAATTCCAGAAACACTGATTTATCTACCATGTAACAATAACCTTTTGATGCAGACAAGATAAATAAGGGTGGTATTAAGGGATTTGGTTTTAAAATTTGCTCACATAGGCCTTCTTGCTTCCCAGCATTGCCACCTGGTGGTGTTGTCCCAGCTAGTTCTGCAAGAAGAGAAGAGAATATGAATCAGTGAACAGTTTACTTCAGTTGCTGCAGCTTTAAGTCCTATACCTTTGTCAGCACCTTGAGTGGGAGGAGAGGAGAAACTCCGCAAAACAGCTGAGTAAAAGGTATAAACATCACTTAATAAAGTTATCAAGTACAAAATCAGCTTGCCCTAGGCCAGTACTTTTACCTATTGAACTATAGAGTTCTCATAGGAGTGTTACCTGGATGAAGATGTTCTTTGGCTGCAGTCATCACGTCACTCTGCTTGGGCTGACAATACTTTAGACGGAGCTTTGATGCCAGTTTATGTTCACCCACTGTCTGACTGTCCAGAGCATCGACCAGTGCCCACCAAGTAGCGGGCCGGATGACATTTTTCAGCCAATGTTTGAGCACTTCTCGAAGGCAGGTGGAGTCATTTCCATGTTTCTCGATGCTATCTAGAGTACCAACTGGTACTCGTAGCTTTAGCCCAACATCATACCACCTGGAGCGACACTCATGGAGCTCCTCCCTCACATCCACAAGGTCATCCAACGTTAGAACTTCTGAAGGAAAGATGAAAGGAATTTGTAGACATTACAGGCTTTTCAATCACAATTGTTACTTGTGATGGAATAGCTAGCACACATCAACAGTGCATGTACAGTGTGCAAATGGAAAGCCTCAATTCGTAGCTATGTGGGTGGTCTTTATTCATGATTTCTCACCACTCAGTAGCTATCCACACAATAGCCTAGTCTCACGTAGTGAGAGTCTGGCTTCACAAGACTAGTTGAGGCAGTAAGTGGGAAACAATGAGAAACAGTTCAATACATGGCTTGTCGACACATGAACAATATTATAAACAGAAAATGACGATTTTGCTAAAATTTGATAATAAGACAATTATTTTCAATCTACTGCATCACTTTTGTTATAGCTTTCTCACTTTTTGGTCCAAAAAGCTTGATGCTAGCATCTTTATATAAAAGATGTCAATTTTAGAGAGTGACAGCCCATCAACAATTGAAGTATTAGTACACAGTTAAACTCTTACCTTCACTCTTTGGCTCTGCCATGGCTTCAGCAGTGTTGCACCTCCGCAGGGAACATCTAGCCAAAATCACTCTTTAGCTTGTTCATCAACAGCTTCAGTTTTGTGTTAACGCTGAATAAAGGGAAAGTCCAGAGTCTCTTATGACGTCATCAAAGCAAGATCTGGACACCCCCTGAGCTGAGGTTATTTGCAGTTGCGCTCGGTTGAGCTAGCCTTGCATGCTTTGTTGTAGTAGGGAGGGAGGGAGGGTAAAAGCATTGAAGTAAGAAGAGGAGAGTAGCAAGGTAGCTGCAGGAGCCACCACACAGGCTGCCTGCAGGAATCACTACCACACAGGGGGACCACCATAGAGGGGGACCCCCTAACAGGCTACCATGAAGAGACCGCCTTACTATACGGAGGCTAGCTAGTTGCATCCCATACAGGCTAGCTGCTGAGATTTGCAGACTTTTTGCAACAGACTGCATATGACTCCATCACTTGTACATCTCATCTGATTGCAAAAGTTATACAATTTCTGAGAGCATGTATATCTGTGCACGTGGTGATGGTACCATTACAGAAACAACAATGAAAAACAATTTGCAATATTGTCATAAAGCAGCATCTGTAATGATATACAACGCAACACACGTCCAATAGAATTGTTGCTATATACTACAGACGTTGGCAATGATACTATTAGTTGACGGACTAATTGTTAATACAGTGAATATTTCTGTTCAATTCTGGTGGGTTTAACGTCTGGTATGAAGGAAGAGTGTTCCACTCTGAGCACTATCTCCAGAGCTCTTGGGTCTTTCTTGTTCTTGTAACATGAGATGGTGCCTTGCAGGAGGTCACCTGGAGCAAATAGAGAGAGATGGCATTGGGACAATCTCAAGTGATGTGCAGTTTTTCAAGACCTAGAGTTTATCCTACTCTACGAAATATCACCAAGATGGTTGTCCACTTTATTTCAATCCTGTGGGTTTATCAGTCAACATAACACTGTCTTATCAATTGCTATAGCAGCAAGACTTAGTACAGACTTGCTTAGCCTCATTCCCAGGCTCTTGTACATGGGTGGTTAAACAGTGTATACATGGCTCTCTTTTCTCCTCCACCACATGAGAGCATGATATGGGACTGAGACAAGTGCATACCAGTGTGGACTGGAATGGGATCCTTGAAGTGGAACACGGTCTGCTTCCAGTGGGTGGGCGTGTCCTGGGGACCAGTGCTGAAAGACAAGGAGTAGCCCTCCACATCAAATATAACATCAAAGTAGCCAACAAGAGCCTGGCACGGTGTGAAGGGAGGAACATGGAGTTGGGAAACAGAGAAGGGAGAGTGGGGATGGTATGCAAGTGTGTTTCATGTTGCTTGCACAGAAATTTGTGAAACACAGGAGTGTGCAAATATGGAGTGTGTGTGTTTCAAACATGTTGCATGTACACAATATTATGTGTGGTGTATGTGTGCAGCATGTGACTTATGTACAATGTCATGTGTGTTGTGTATGTGAGTGAATGTGTTCCTGTGTGCGTGATGTGCTTGTATCTTACGTGACAGAGGGTGTCCTGCTGCATGGTGAGGGTGAAGGGAGCCTCAAACTTGAGATCAGATGAGGCCATTTTGGAGATGTCAAATTTCTATGAGAGGGAAAGAGAGAAGATATAATAAATTTATCCTAGGTCTAACTCACCCAAATGTACAGGAGTCAATGGGGAAGCCTTGCAGCTGTGTGCAGTTTGTATCTTTTACTGCAAGTCACGCAAGAACCCACATCAGTACTACAAGTCCTACCCGCTCTTTTGCATGTCCACAACCGACCATGGCAATGGCTAATCCACTGGAATTGAGTTGCAATTCAGTTGCGGAACAAGAACCTACATATTATGAGCGCAGATACCACCAAGTTGGGCAAGTCAGCTGAAAAGATGGAAATGCATTGTAGCTACTGTACCTGTTTGAAGCTGGACCAGCTAAAACTGTTCCAATGCCTATTATATTACATCATTCACAACAATACAGCCTTTGCCAGTGAACCAGAACTGACAGGTTTTATGGTGTTAAACTATATCCCAAGCATTCTGCTATTGGCTATTTCCTACATACAGCTTAAATGAGCTCAGACATCATGAGGAAAGTTACAGCCATAAAATTAACATCGTGATATTTCAAAAATTTCTGTATGCCAGACAAAGTCAAATGGTTTGAAGTGACATAGTTATGTGAACATCACACCACAGCAAGAGTGTATAAGAACGGGTAAGAGCGTGTAACTCCAATAGAAGCCCACAGTCCGGTCAAAATTATTGAACTGTTACTAAAAATTGCTTAGCAACAACGGCTTATGTCTACGCACAGCGGCGCAGTACGTGTTACTATTTTTAGTACGGTTCAATAATTAATTCCGACCGGTTTCAAATTACGGAGTTAAATGCTCTTACTCTAGCTATATACCTGTTCTTATGCGCTCTTGCACACAGTTACTGAACTGTTGAATAATTTTGGTCTGAAATAATTGAGCTCACACCTTATGGTAGTGAACTGTATTCTGAGATGATGTTATAGTGAATGTGATTGTTGCCATGGTAACCGTGATTGATAGTTCACCCAGTCTACCTTGATTGTGTCACTGGAGGAGATGGTGGAGTAGGGGTCTACCAGGTACACCAGGGCCTCTCGCAGCACCTCCGTCTTCATACAACTCATCTTGAACCCTCCAATAATATTGTGCATGTGTGTGTGTGTGTGTGTGTGTGTGTGTGTGTGTGTGTGTGTGTGTGTGTGTGTGTGTGTGTGCGCATTAAAAACCTCCAAACTTTTGCAACATTTCTTGAAATAGCAAATTCTTTTCAATCATTGCTTCTTCCAAAAACCATCAAATTCATAAGAGCACATGAAACTGCTCATGTGAAAGTTGAGAAAGTATAAATTATGCAAGCTACAAAGGTGTCCCGTTTAGCGTGTACAGTTTACCTTGTATGTTGTCCCAGAAGTCAATGCGTGTCTCTTGCTCATATTTGTCTCCCATGGCAACCACACTCAGGCTACAATTGTTGGGAAACACTATACACGTGTGTGTGGAGGGAGGAGGGGAAGTGGGGGGTGGGGGGGGGTTAAGGCAAAAATTAATGTATCATGAAGTAGATAGACAGATGTAACACTTGTGAGAATCAAAACAATCAGTTGATACGGAGAATGGCCGACTGGAAGAACTGTCAAACTGGAAATGAAATGTCTGAGTACACTTGATGCCACATGTTATCTTGAACTGGTGTATGGTCAGTGGGTGTGCAGTTCTTGTGCAGTCACCTTGAGAAGGATCCTTTAGCCACTTGTCTCTTGCGAATAGTATAGTGTCCAGCATGGACTCAAACAAGAGGAAGTAGCCCTGGGAAGGAGGGAGGGAGAGAGGGAGAGAGGGAGGGAGGGAGTGAGGGAGGGAGGGAGGGAGGGAGGGAGGGAGGGAGGGGGGAAGGGGGAGAGGGGGAGGGAGGAGGGAAGGGGGAGAGGGGGAGGGAGGGGGGAGGGGGAGGAGGGGGAGAGGGAGGGGGGTAATGTACACATGTAACGTTTCAGAGGATAGCAGCACACTCACCATCCACTCTGATATGATAATGTCAACCTGAGGAGTGGAAAAGAGATGAAGTAAGCAGCCGAGAGTAAGGTTTCAAACCAGAGGATCTAGGAACAAGGTATCAGATCAGTAGTAGTGGTCTTGTGTTAGCGACCATAGTGTCTCCAACACACTGTTCTAGAACCTTTTTTCAAACCAGAAACTATTTTAGGGATTGAAATGTTTCCATGCCACTCTCATATCCAGCATGTAGCATGCAAGGTCCAGGCTGCAGTGTAGCCAGAAGAAATGAGGCTACTGATAGGCTGAAGTGAGATGATCTGGGAACTAGGCTACACTGACAGAGAATTGTCACAGTGTGCTACAGTTCGACTGCATGCATTTTCCAGGCCCACCTTCTCTACTGGTAGCTCCACCTCCTCTACCCGACCCTTGATGAGGATAATGGTATCCTCAAAACCGTTCTCCCTGCAGAGAGGGGGTGTGATATGTACATGCTAACAAACCAACAGTTGGTGTGAAAATTTGTACAGGAGTGTGTGTTACATTAAGCTAGAAATCAAAAGAATTGGCCTCGATGCCAGCAATGCCTGTTATCTATCCTCTTTGCTGACATCATCCATCAGCAAGAGAAGCAGTGCACATGACCTTGTCTGACTAGTCTATAGAGCGAGAGAAGGTGGTCTAGCTTGATAGACTATTGTCTGACCTGCTGGTTACTGCCATAACCCAATGTGTGTGGGTTTAGTGTTTAAGACCATAGGCCGGTGTAACGACACTAAGACTTGTGAGAGTAGCCTGGTGTGTGATAATTGCAGGGTCTCACCGAACGATATCCATGGCCTTGTAGATGATGTTGGACTGGTCGACTCCGATGACCTTGCTTGCTCCCGCCCTCGTTGCAAACATGGAGAGGATTCCTGTACCACAGCCAATGTCCAATACTACCTGTGTGTGTGTGTGTGTGTGTGTGCATACATGTACGTGCGTGCGTGCATGTGTGTGTGTGTGTGAGTGTGCATGTAGCAACAACCAGGTGATGGCCAGTGAGATAACCCACCTTGTCCTTGAAGAGCTCAGGGTTCTTCTCAATAAACAGACGGTAGGAGTCAGTCCGGACTTCATCCTAGTGACAGAGAAGATCATACTCTAACCAGTGGAACTCTCACTACTCCTTCATATGTACCGTAATGGTGTGTAATGCGTCTTTTGAACAAAGCATGTCAAGAGTATCTCTGAGAAGCATTTCATAGTCACTACTACAAATAGTACATAGGCTACAAGCGCCCATGGGCACTTGTTCAGCATAGTATGGTACATTGTATTTTAACCCTGAGCTCAGGCTTTCTGTTGTCTCCATCTTCTGTTTCTCAAAAGCTGCAAGATAAAATCTGAAACAGTCTTTTTTTTATGAGGTTCCTTTAGCTGTATACTATGCCTCAATGCCCAGGAAGTCATTGTTCCACCTACAAGTTAATTCAAGTTCAAACCGAGACCTGTTCAATACTAAGGTTTGCCAGAAATGACCTTCAACATTTCTTCGTGGATGGAAAAGTGGGAGTATGTGCTGAAATATCCTTCCTCCTCCTCTTCGTCCTCTTCCTCCTGTTTGCCACGGTTATGTAGAGATGAAGAACTGGGTTGTGGGCTGGCAATGTCTGAGAACAGTTCTCTCACTGCCACTCTGTGGCATGTGTGTGTGTGTGTGTGTGTGTGGGCGTGTGTGCGCATGAGTGTGCGTAACCATGCACGTAAGCAGCACACACTGCTGCTCCCCTCCCTCCACAAACACACCAGAATAGTCCTACCTCATTGTCTCAAGGTCACTAACTGCCTGGGCGAGAGATGATTTGTACTCTTCAACCTTTCTCTCTGCTTCACAAAGCCTGAGTTGATGTGTGTGTGGATGAGATTTAGAAGGGTGCACACAGAGTTTGATCAAAGGTCCAGGCAAAATATGAAACTGTCAAAACACGTATGTACAGTATAGACCAATACAAGTGTTTACCATTCGTGAATGAGCTTTGTGTTCACAAGCAGTGATTGCAGATGTTTACATTGTTCTTGCTGTACCCTCAGCATGTGTGAAACACATACACCATTCTGCTTCAGTCGTACTGTAGCATGTGTGACACACACACACCATTCTGCTTCAGTTGTACTGTAGCATGTGTGACACACACACACCATTCTGCTTCAGTCATACTGTAGCATGTGTGACACACACACACCATTCTGCTTCAGTCATACTGTAGCATGTGTGACACACACACACACCATTCTGCTTCAGTCATACTGTAGCATGTGTGACACACACACACCATTCTGCTTAAGTCGTACTGTAGTATTGTTGTCCAAATGCTGCGGTGTTCTCACTGTACGAAACGTTCCTGATACACACTATCAACTTGAATAAACTTGACGAATCATGTTCACATACACACGGTTACCAGGTTACTGGTGTGTACTGTATTACGTTACACGCGCATACAAGGTATTAACAGTGCCAAGTACAAGCTTATCAAACAGTGCTGAATAGAAACGTTCTGCAACTGCACACCAAAACTCACCTTTGTAAGTGTGTGTGTGTAGACTGATTCTCATCACCAAGTCTCCCTTCCTCCTCCCCCTCCCCCTCCCCCATACTCTCTTCAAAGTCATACTGCAGCAATGGGTCGTCTGCCAGCACTGGTCTGTAGTACTGGTCTGTGTCCCAGGGGAAGGGAGGTGTGGTCACATCAAGGAGAGTCACTGGTGATGGGTGCTGGGGGAATGTAAGAGAATAGAGTCAAGCAAAATCTGACTATAATTCGTCTTTGATAGCTTCATCCCAAGATCCTTTTGACCTGGGAAGGAGGATACTCCCTTTGAGTAAAGTGATTTGTGATTAGTGAGCAATTTATTGAGGGGAGTGTGTCCCAATATTTAGGTAAAAAAGAAAATAAGGTACTAACATGAATGCTTTATTAAAACTCTATATACACAATATCCATTATAAGTCAAGAATGCACACAAATGTGGACAACCTGAGCTGGTAATCACATATTATACTGTTGTAAGCATCACCTCACTGCGGATGTAGTTTATCAGCTTGATGCAGGAGTAGAAATCAAGACCTGTAGACAAGAAGATGGAGCAGGGTCACTAGCAATAGAATTATTGCAAGGGGGTGTTCATGTAGGAGGTGGTACTCACTGCAAGAGAATTATATTGTTGCAGCTCTACGTTGGACTAGCCTAATCTTCCCTGTACCTCCAGACTTTTCACTGCTTGTACAAAGAATTTGACAACTTTCAACCTTAACTGACCCACATTCTTGGAAGTATTTGTAAAGTTTCATCCTTATTCAATACAAGTTCTGTACACACTACAGTGGAGAGTGAGCACAAGGCCAAGGGAAGTAGCCACCTAGCCAAGAGGCTAATATTAAGGCTGCCTAGAACAAAAAGAACAAGAGCACAAAGATATATCGTGTAAATTTATACCATCACAAGTGATGAATGCTAGGGATACTACTGGAAGGAGCACTGTAAAGGATACGGTTGGCAAGGGATACTGCAAGCAAGACAATGGATCTACAGAGTTCCCTGGCCACTTCTTCTAGAGGATGTTTCATTCAAAGCAGTACTGCACAGTTATCTCCATGGACCACTCCATACCAGCAGCACCCAGGTAACTAACCCAGGCTTGCTCTGAAGGTAAAGAAATTCCATCCATGTTCACTGGTGCAGTGTTCCAGTACTTCTCCTGCAGTTCCCAGCTCCCTGCTGCAGAAGAGACACAAACAGCTCCCCTCTAAACCTCCTTCCTCCTCTGAATCCACGTCCTCCCAGTCACCCTCGCCCTCACTCGCACTGCTGCCCTCCATAGACCCTGGCGAGATCACAGTGGGATCATAGCTAATAGAAGCATATGCTTCTATTATCTATGGTGGGATGGGCTAACGATACCTTAATAACGCATGACGTAATCTAGATTGTCATGTGACGTAAATAGTGAATCGATATCGTACTCGTTTGTGAAAGAGCCATACGAAAATGGAGTGTACCTGTAACAGGACTATAACGTTGTAAGTTGGTTGTCCTCTCAGTTTAGGGGGGCAAGGTGTAGAAAAATTAACAGTGTTGATTTGGGTGTATTCGGACTAGTCTGCCCTGGTACCCCGGTCAGAGGGGTCTAGGGCCCAGAGACTAGTGTTAGGCTGGGTAACGATTTGATGGTCAAGCGTCCTGATGTTGGCCATAGGGTAGTGCTTCAGTCCTTGGCGTGTAGCTAGAGATATTCTCACTTTTGATAGATTCCTCGGGGCATTCCGATGACAAGGTAATTCTGAAAATCTAGTTTATAAATATATCTCGGCTATACTGTAGAGTTAGCATGCACAGCAGTTTTCAGCTCTGTATCTTTTGTTAAGCTCAACCAGTATCAAAATTTCTGCTGTGTTTGAATACTGTGTGAATAGCCCCACTTTACCTTATATGGGGCTGATGTCTTGATGTTCTTGTCTATGGCAGGCTGGTGGTAATGGCGTTGACTGCAGCACTGGGAATTGTAATGCTGTTCCTGGGCTGTGCAATTCAGTTTCCTGGGACAAGGTAACTTTGGGGCTAGATATGTCGCAATCCTAGCTTGTGAAGCTAGTTTGGTATGATAGACCCTTTTTGACAACTGTGTGATTATAGGTAGGCATTAAATAGAATGTTGACCTCTTGGCTAAAATCTTGCTTTGTTGTGTAGTGAGTGTTACTATATAGAACGTTTGTGCCTTTAAGATTTTATGTGTGACAATTGATAGAGTTTCACGTGTGTACGTAGGTGCTCCTTATCCTTTTTTCTCTCTAATCTGTATATATGCAGTGGTGCAAATGGAGTGAATTGGTGGGGAATGTTTGTCAGTAAGTGCACAAACCAAGTTTCACGTTTCATTTCACCATTCTTTTATCTATAATCCTTTTCTCTGCTTTCTACCTTTTCCCTTCCTTCCTCCCTCCCTCCCTCCCTCCCTCCCTCCCTCCCTCCCTCCCAGTACTGTTCTACTTGCTAGCGCCCATACCACTGGCCATTGCAAGGAAGTGTCTTAGTGACGACTATCTCACTCCAGAAAGCAGGTATGCCTCAACTAACATTGTACACACTCTGGAAGGACTGTGAGTGGGATGTTACCAGCGGGTCATATGAATGAGGCAGAAGCTTTGATGTTTGCAGGCTGCCTCGGGTTGTTCAAGTAGAGTAAAGCACTCACACAATATTCGCCTTAACTATGGGGATATGATCTAAGTTGGACAGAGCCCCTCCTATACCCACTTAAACACCCTTGGGCTGAGCTAATTGGTCTTGTGCTGCAACCAATCAACACTGCCCTGAGTTGTCAGGGTGTTTTTGAAATCAAGAAATATGCGTCCATACACAAAATAAGCACCCCGTGAATATAGGCGCCTATTTGTAGTACAACAACCACATCATACTTATAAGTAAATAGACACCCCACATAAAAGGGCACTAGTTTCCGCACAAAAGGAAGTGAATTGCTGATTCAGCATTTTGAATGTAGCAAGTGACTTTCACCAGTATCTATATCCAATTGATACTGAATATATGTTTAGGCAAGGCATCTTGATAAAACATATCCAAGAATTAGCAAAAACCTTTCAGGGATTTGTTAGTTCCAAGCACTTTACTTTGGTGGGTAGGGGTTGGCATAGCCTCATACAGGGCCGTAGCCATCAAATTTGGAGTGGTCAGGTTAGTGGTGCGTGTATAAGTACGCAGCAGCTAGGTGGGTCTGGGGGCATGCCCCCTCAGAAAATATTTGAAATTTAGAGGCTATGAGGTTGCTTCTGAGACCATTTTTGGGCCAAAACGATGCTTCTCGGAGGCCAGACGACAGACTTTTACATGCATGAACATCTACCCTTTCTGCCCGTTGCGCCATATAGCACTGCATGGTTTCGGCTTTCCGATCGTTCGCTGATCTCACAAGCCACACCCTTCGCAGATCGTTCAGTTGGAAGAACGGAAAATTGTTGGAAGACTCGGTCTTTCGCACTGTTCGCAGCCATCTCATATTATGTTGCAACATGTCACCACGCTGTGTGCGTCCAATGGGCGTTTGCCGAGCATTGGCCCTATTTGGTGACGCCAAGCAAGCCATGGGTGAGGGAAAAAGTAGTCTGGTTGAAACCGGACTAACCGGACCGGTGGCTACGGCCCTGTCATACCCAGGGCGCGTGGGAAGGAGAGGAATGGCCTGGTATCGACTGCTTGCACGTGCGTGATCATTCCCAGAAAAACCTGGGAATCTGTTTACGTTTGGAAATTGTTGGTAAAATCAAATAATAAGTTCTAGAAAAGCCACACCCATGGGACAAACAGTAGCAGGAAAGAAAACTCTAGACCTGTGTATCTCAGCTGATTTGTTCTCCTACCACTGTATTGTTTCCCTACAACTGTATTTTACTGTAATATTAAATGCGTTTATTAGCACCCCTGAATATAAGCACCCCACTATTATAAGCACCTATTCAGTCTGCTGGTTTCAAAAATAGGCACCAGTGCTTATTATCCTGATTTTACAGTCACATTGACTATCCATCATCTTATGACTTCTTTCTCTCTGTTCTCCAGTACACTTCTTCACGAGATCAGCTACTTTCTCTCTGCCTGTATCGTTGTCTCGGGATTTGGTAAGTTGTTACACTATAGCATGATACACTAGTTAGTCTAGCACTGCAGACAGTATCCCTCTGCTAGATGGCTTACAACAGCTGATGAGGCACTATAGCATGATACACTAGTTAGTCTAGCACTGCAGACAGTATCCCTCTGCTAGATGGCTTACAACAGCTGATGAGGCACTATAGCATGCGGTGATTGGCCTCATTCCCAGGCTCTGGGGAGGAGCCTGGGAATGAGGCCGTGTGACATGTGGTGATGATACCATAGCCATGTATCCCTCTGCTAAACGGCTTACAACAGCTGATGAGTTGAACAAAGCTACAGTTATTTGGAGCCACAATTTTTCTCCATGGCTGTGAGATAGAATCTGGGGTGGCCTGAGAACAAAGCTACATGTATAGCCAACCAAAAACTTGTTCCAGGTTGACATCAAGCCCACCCCTTTGTTTTGTCATACCCAACTGATTATCTACGCAGTTCAGACACCCAAGGGCTTGAAACTTGGGGCAGTACTAAATCACAATGACTGATGCTTATATTAGGAGCATAGAAACAGTAGCTATACATGCACCTACGTAGCAGTATAAAATGGTCGAAGAGATAAGGATAACAAGTGATTTGATCCTTCTTTGGTCAACTTTAAAATGATACTGCTTTCACATTAACACATAACGTACACAGCCAAGAATGTTCTGACCCGATACGGTTCCGTTGCCAAAAAGTTCTGTTACGGGCGTATTTTCAGAACTGAATCAGTACTGCAGTAGCAGTATCAGATCAGTACGCACATATCTGTATCAGACCTGTATGAATAGCATGTCTTAGGGCTATTTTTGTAGAACTGATACAGAGCTGCAGAACTGATACAGAGCTGCAGAACTGATACAGATCCGATTTACAGTTCGGTATCAGACCCGTTGCCAAAATGTTCCGTTGCGTTTCTGGGTACAGATCTGGATCAGATTGGTTCCAGTTCTGATTCAAAACGTACGATTTTGCTGTGTACAATCTACTAACTCAATAATTTATAGGCACGCCTAAAAGAATATAATCCATATTTTTGTTGTATGCAGGATTACCAGTGGTTCTCGCAAGACAACATATAGTAAGTGAAATACCATTCATCTAGCACCATTCCCAGGCTCTCCCCTACGCCACTCCCCTGTGCCCCCCTTCTTTAGTTTTTTCTTGGGGCACAGGGGAGAGGCTGGGAGTCTCTTCTCTTGCATGAACACACTTTGTCTTGGTGTGCCTACAGATTCAGCTTGGAACAGCTGGGCTGATTGCTGGAGCCAACCTGTTTGTCTTTGGCACAGTCTACTCCTACTTTGTCTTCTTTGGCCGGGAGGATGAGTGGGATTGGACCACGTTTTAGTCACTAACTGTATCTCCTTTCATTTTCCAGCTGGAGTATATGTTTCAAGTTTACTGTTATTATAGTCCTCTTTATTATCATGCCATATCTTAATGTTGTGTACGTACAATTGATAATGCATTTGGTTATATTGTAGGTTTTGGGGATGTACCTACCCTGCAGCCTTTATCTGACATCACTGATCTTTTACTTATAGTAGAATTCTGTCTTAATTTCAAAATGCAGATGGCATCATTTACGTTTCTCTAACTTTAAGAACACACTGAAAAATCAAGCTGAACTGTTAACTATTTTACATTAATTGTACCCAAAAGCTAAACAAGCACATCACTTATAAACCATGTGACAAGCAACACAAGATTGTTGGCAAGATGGCACAAGATGTAGGGATGTATCGTGTGTGTCGTTCCTATCTTGTTTGGTTACTTTTGGGGCAATCCACCCCTACATGTGCTTGTTTTTCATTTGAAAACTTTTTTGCATCTGTTGATCTTACAAGCCAGACACACAAAGCTCGCATCCACGCACACTAGCGGCGCGCGCTTCTACGCGTTAGCCGGCTAGTAAACAAAAAGGGGCGGGTTTATTTCACACAGCTCGGACGATCGGGAACAAGTACCGGCCGATTGTAAGAGCAAATGGAGTGGAAGGCAACTGTGACCGTTTTGGTGCTGTACTTAGCTGCACTGGAGCCGTGCGAAGGTGAGAACGAGCGGAATAATTGCTGTGCGTGTGTGCGAGTAGGGACTATGCAGTCCAGTAGATACGCCCACTAATGGTAAAGGGGGCGGGGGAGGGGGGAGGATCTGGCAAGAGTAACACACCAAACAACTACAGAACACAATTTTATTTTATATATACTAAAGAAACTTTGCATGTGCAAGGAAGCTTGTGTTGGTACCTGGTACTTTGCAGCACAAATTGTGTGAAATTTGGAGGAGGAGGGGCTAGCTTGACCATTTTACGTACGCGGAATTACTACTGCAAACTCAAAACTGCACTCGTGTTTGTTCACTGTATTGAGGGACAAAATTAAAATCATGAGTGGCATTGTGATGCTTGGAAGAAAAACATTTTCGATCATGTTATGAGGTGAAAAACGGATCATGCTCAAAATTGTCAGCCATTATGCAAATGATGCTATGTTAGGCAAAACAGTGATGGTTTTTCAAATGCTTCATGTTTACTGTCTGTGGGGTTAATAATCTATATGATGTGATGTTATAATGCAATATGTAGATTCACTAAAACGTCGACTAGGCATGATGTTATAGGTGGGCAAGAGGTTGTAGTTCCTACTTCAGTGACCATTTACTTGTTGTGTATCTGTCCATTCCCCACAGCCCAAGGCATGGAACAAGGTGCAGCTAACGTTTCCTGCCTGGCTGCTGGTTTCACCAGCTGCTGTACCGCACCAAACGTCGAGGACTGCCGAACGAGGGGGCCTTCAGGGTGTTACTGTGATCAAAGCTGCTACACTAGCGTGGGACGAGAATGCTGTGCTGATATTGGGAGGATCTGCAGTGAGTTGGGCCTTACAATTATGTGCTCGTTGCTGTGTCAATCCTTTGGGTAACATAATGTACTTGTAATGGATATATTTGTGATTATACGTGAATAGTTACTGAGTTACTGCGAATTGCTATGTGGAAATACCCAGCAGAACCTAGAAATGGAGTGAAACTGCGACAGATCTCTACTCTGCTTTCAACAACTATGCAGACCTTCAGAAACCATGCTGATTGGGTATTAGCTATGGACACTTGCATCATGAATATAATATTCTTCTGTCCATGGTTTCACTGCCCTGCATGGTGGCCGAAGACATTGAATTATTTTAACTGGTTCTTGAGTGCAAATTCATAGCTGCAAAGTGTGTGGCATTTATTATATGAATAATGCTATGTTTCAAATGACTGCTTATAATTACATGTGAGCACTCACAAAACACTTCCCATCCTCCCTCTCCCTCCCTACGTCTCCCTCCCTCCCTCCCTCCCTCCCTCCCTCCCTCCCTCCCTCCCTCCCTCCCTCCCTCCCTCCCTCCCTCCCTCCCTCCCTCCCTCCCTCCATCCCTCCCTCCCTCCATCCCTCCCTCCCTCCCTCCCTCCATCCCTCCCTCCCTCCCTCCCTCCCTCCCTCCCTCCCTCCCTCCCTCCCTCCCTCCCTCCCTCCCTCCCTCCCTCCCTCCCTCCCTCCCTCCCTCCCTCCCTCATCAGATTCCTGTTTCCCGAATCCATGTCAAAATTCCGGCATGTGCACGAACACTACTGGTGACTTGATGTGCACCTGCTCATTTGGTTTTACTGGCAGTCTTTGTGAGATAGATATCAACTTCTGTACGAGCTCACCCTGTCAGAATGGAGGCAGTTGTTCAGATGGAAGGTTTAGCTTCTCATGTAACTGTCCGCCTGGTTTTACTGGCCACCAGTGCCAAACAGACATAGACAACTGTGCGAGTAACCCATGCATGAATGGTTCGTGTTCCGATGGGATAGGCGATGATTACACGTGTACTTGCGATAGTGGGTTCACTGGTAGAAACTGTGATACTAATATTGACAATTGTGCTACAGTGACCTGTCAGAATGGTGGCACCTGTGTAGATGGGATAGAGAGTTTTGTCTGCATGTGTCCACCAATGCTAGCTGGTCGTTTCTGTGAGGATAATTCAAGCTGCCTCCCTGCTGAGAATGATTGTCAGAATAATGGAGTGTGTGTGGTTGGAACAGAGGGCAGAACCAATTGCAGCTGTGTAGAGGGCTTCACAGGGCAGTTCTGTGAAACTGAAATTAATGAATGTTTGTCCGAGCCCTGCCAAAATAATGGGACCTGCCTTGACAGAATCAACCAGTTTGAGTGTCTCTGTCCACCTAATTTTACTGGAACACGCTGTGAGATGGATGTGGACTTGTGTGCTACTATGCCTTGCCAGAATGGAGCTTTGTGTGTTGGAGATTCTGGTTTTGTCCAATGTTTCTGCCGAAATGGTTTCACTGGGGAGCGCTGTCAGACTAACATCAATGACTGTATGAATGTCATATGTCAGAATGGTGGCATGTGTGTGGATGATGTTGCTAACTTTTACTGCAATTGCTCCAATGGTTTTGTTGGTAGATACTGCGAGTTTCCCACCTCCCACCCTTGTGCTGCCAACCCCTGCCAAAACAGTGGCACATGCATTACCCTGAATGACACCGCATATAGCTGTGTCTGTCCTTCTGACTTCACCGGGTCCAACTGTGGTATAGAAATCACTCCATGCTTCTTTGAGCCTTGCCATCCGTTAGCAACATGCGTAAATCGAGGTACTAGTTACCAGTGTGTCTGCCAGCCAGGCTTTACAGGCCAAAACTGTGATGTGGATATAAATGAATGTGCTAGCGAGCCTTGTCAGAATAATGCTACTTGTGTAGATGAGCTTGACAGATACGTGTGCGAATGTCGGCAAGGATTTGAGGGCACAGACTGCGAGACAAACATAGATGATTGCAGTCCTAATCCATGCCTAAACAATGCCACATGCTTGGATCTAGTTGCTAATTACAGCTGTATGTGTGCATTAGGTTACACAGGCAATGACTGTGGTATTGAGATCATTGAATGTGCATCCGACCCTTGTCAAAATGGTTCTTGCATTGACGAAATTGGTAGTTTTAGTTGCCTGTGTGATCGAGGCTACACAGGCACCTTGTGCGACATCAATATTCCTGACTGTATTGGCGATCCTTGTGCAAATAATGGTACCTGTGTAGATCTTGTAGGCGATTTCATGTGTATCTGTCCAGCAGGATTCACCAGTGATAACTGCATCATGAACATTGATGACTGTCGCCCCGATTCTTGCTCCAACAATTCCACCTGCATCGATGGGATAGAGGGTTTCACATGTGCTTGTTCACCTGGGTTTACTGGTGCCTCATGCAACCAAGTCATTGATCTCTGTGATCCTTTTCCTTGCTTCAATGATGCTACATGTACTAGTGAGCTAGAAGGTCCCATCTGTACCTGTCTTACTGGTTTTACTGGTTCTCGCTGTGAAAGGCGAATTAGTCCTTGTGATCTTTCTCCTTGTTTCAGCAATGCCACGTGTAGTGAACTTAATGATACGTTTGTGTGCACATGCCCCTTAGGTTTTACTGGAGAAAGATGTGGTACGCAGTTTAATATCTGTACACTCGATCCTTGTCAGAATAATGGAACATGCTTCAGCTCTCTAGGAGCATACACATGTCAGTGCATGCCAGGCTTCACAGGAGTAATGTGTGAGCAGGACATTGACGAATGTGACGTAATGAGTAATCCTTGCATGAACGAGGGTAGGTGCATGAACCTTCCTGGCGGCTTTGAGTGCATGTGCTTGAATGGCTTCACAGGTCAGCTTTGCCAGGAAAATGTCAACGACTGTGTCCCTGACCCCTGCTTGAACAATGGCAGTTGCATAGACCAGGTTGCCAACTACTTCTGTAACTGTACACAGGGATATGGGGGGACAAACTGCGAAATTGACATTAATCTCTGTGATCCCAACCCCTGCACAAACCAAGCAACATGCACTCAGAATCTTACTGCAGGGTCAATCGAGTGTTTATGCCTTCCTGGTTTAACAGGCGAGACTTGTGATCTAGATATTGATGAGTGTCAGTCACCTTCACCTTGTTTGAATGGTGGTACTTGTGCCAACACACATGGTAACTTCACTTGCCATTGTGCTGCTGGGTTTAGTGGTACTACCTGTGATAATAATTTCAACGATGACTGCCTTCCAAATGTTTGTTTCAATGGAGCTACGTGTGTGGATATAGGGAACACATTTGAGTGCGTGTGCCCACCAGGTTACACAGGTGTGCTGTGTGGTGCACCCACCAATGAATGCTCAAGCCAACCTTGCCTCAATGGAGGCCAGTGCATCGATGGGTTTCTCAACTACACTTGCAACTGTCCCTCAGATTTTACTGGCCCCACGTGTGAAATCAATCTCAATCCTTGCTCCTCAAACCCCTGTGGAAACGGTGCATCGTGCACAAACGGACCAGGACTCGAAGAATTCCAATGCTCCTGCCTTAGTGGATTCAATGGAACACTTTGTGAGCTGAATATCAATGACTGTGCCCCCACCAATCCTTGCATGAATGGAGCCACCTGTGTAGATGCAGTGAATAACTTTACCTGCAACTGTACTGCAGGATTTGGTGGAGAATTATGTGAAATAAACATTTACAATGACTGTGCACTTGATATCTGTCTAAATGGTGGTGACTGCATCGATATTGGAGCAGACTTTATGTGTATTTGCGCCCCAGGTTTCACTGGTTCGATTTGTGAATTTGGAATAAACGAATGTCAGGATAACCCATGTCTAAATGGGGGTACATGTCGTGATTTCATTGCTATGTTTCAGTGCTTCTGTACAGAGGGTTACACTGGACAATTATGTGAGACAAACATTGACGATTGCCTGAATGCGGATTGCAACAATGGCTCGTGTGTGGATGGCATAAACAGCTTCTCGTGCGAGTGTGAACCTGGGTATACTGGTGTCATGTGTGAGGAGGAGGTGAATGAGTGTGACGGTGTGGTGTGTCAGAACGGAGGATCCTGTCTAGACTTGGTCAACAACTTCACATGCTCATGTCCACTTGGTTATGAGGGACGCTTTTGTGGGACCGATATCTGTGCGGCTTGTGAGAATGGAAGCACTTGTATCGCCTCTTCAGATGACTTTGACTGTGTCTGTCTTCCTGGCTATACTGGCAACCTCTGCAGCATTGTAATAAACCTATGTGACTCAAACCCATGCCAGAATAATGGCACCTGTCTTCCTGACATCAATGTATTCTCATGTATGTGCAGTCCCCTGTTTACTGGCACAGTGTGTGACACTGAGATTGACCGCTGTTTGATAGAGCAGCCTTGTGGTAATGGTGGCACTTGCACTCCAACTGTCTCAAACGGTCTTCCTTCATTCGAGTGTGCGTGTTCTGGTTCATATAGTGGAGAAAGATGCGAAGTGTTTGACCCGTGCATTCAATTCCCTTGCAATAATGGTGGAACATGTACCAATACTCTGAATAATACAATGGGATATGAATGCCAGTGTCCAGATACCCACAATGGACTAAACTGCGAATTGCTTGATATCTGCTTTGTCGATGCTCCCTGCCAGAATGCTGGAACATGCACAAACACCATTGCAGACCCAGGAGAAGTTAACTACATGTGCATCTGCCAATCTAGATTTACGGGCACAAACTGCACAGTTGAAATCACTCCCTGCTCATTCGAACCTTGTGCAAACGGTGGGACATGTGTGCTGGATGGCTCTCAAGACAGAGGCTACCTCTGTCAGTGTGGTCTTGGCTTTCTGGGAGAGAATTGCACCGAAGGTGAGTCCTCAAACCATCATGTGGATGCAGTAGTTATTTATGAATGTAGGTTCAGTCTTGCATGCTAGTTTCTTTAATTTTTAGTCAGCCAGCTAATTTTTAAAGGTATTTTTAATATTGATGACTCATGTATCTTGCTTGTTGCGTTCCTTTTATATCTTGCATGCAAACACACAGCTATTACAGTTCCTGCATTTTCTGGACAGTCTTATCTCACCATCCCGGCTCCAACCTCCACCATCTCCACCTCCTTCACACTCACATTCTCCCTTCGTACACGCACACCCACCTCCCTCCTTGCTTATGCCACTGGCACCAATGAATCCTTCATCGCTCTAGAGCTACACGTAGGGGTACTTGTGTTTCACTACTCACTTGGATCAGGCACAGCTGCAGTCAGGGGCAACTTTTTCCCAGTTGCAGATGGATCATGGCATCACATTGCCCTTTCAATCCAAGATGGTGTTGGGTCCCTAGTCATTGATAATGCAGCCTTGTTCACTAGTAGTACTCCAACAACAGTATCACGGCATGTTATTCTAACGTCACCACTTTATATTGGAGGAGTGGGCAACTTTTCCTTCCTGCCTCCACAGCTGTCATCACATACCTCCGGCCTTGTTGGTTGTATTACCGACTTCACCTTAAACGGGAGCTCTGTTGATCTCCTGGAAAGCGCACTGTCGGGTGTGGGAATATCGCAGTGTATCATGGGACGCTGCTCCAGCACTACCTGCCAGAACAGTGGGATTTGTATAGAGGACACTAATGCTCCCCTTGGCTACTACTGCCGCTGTTCCCTTGGCTTTGCAGGAGAGAACTGTGGGCAAGGTTTGTGTTTTACCTACTTAAAGTTTGTTTTTGGTATATATAGTTGTTTCCACGTATTTACTGGCACTGCCAATGGTTTTTCTGCAGTCATGATATTTGAGGTATAGAGACATAATAATTTTATGATGCAAAAGATGTGTCAGAAACTATGAATGAGCAATGGTTAGACAGAAAGCAGCTATGTAATGATAATCATGAGAATGTGCTTAAAAGTTGTTTTAAAGGAGCTAGGAGAGAACGTTATGCCATTTCTCTTCTTCTTTTCCTTCTCTCGTCCCCCCTTCCCCCCTCCCTCCACAGACATCAACATCATAGTTCCCTCCTTCACTGGACGGTCCTACAGCTACCTTGCCCAACCTCCCCCCTCAAATGTCCACGATGCTTTCACAATTGACCTCACGCTGCTAACAACCTCACCAAATGGTCTTATCCTGTATGCAGCACAGTCCAACACCAGTGATTACATCTCTCTAGGGCTGCGAGAGGGTAGGCTGGTTTTCCAGTTTGACCTTGGCTCAGGTAGCGTTGAGATTCTGAGCAATTCAACATATAATGATGGTGAATGGCACATTGTGAGTATTTCCAGAGAGGGTCAGATGGGGTATCTTGTGGTTGATGGTGTGCGTATAGCTAACAGAACAGCTACTGGCAGCTTTAGGCAACTGAACATCATTTCACCGCTGTTTATCGGTGGGTTCACAGACTATTCCATTCTTCCAGTCAGTGTGATGCAGACTGGTGGATTTTCAGGTTGCATTAGAGATCTGCAAATCAACGGGGTTTCTATGGATGTAGTCGCGAGTGCACAGCTAGGGTTTGATGTTGGCCAGTGTCCCGAACCCGTTTGTTCCTACATTGAATGCCAGAATGGAGGCACATGCAACAACACAACTACTTCACCAGGTTTTATCTGCGATTGCATCAGTGGATTCTCTGGCCAGTTCTGTGAGTCTCCGATCGGTATGTGTGTCCCCAATCCTTGCATGTTTGGTGGGCTGTGCTCCCAGGTTATGGACACCTTCAGCTGTCTCTGCCCACTTGAACAGGGAGGAAGAGTCTGCCAGGATGGTGAGCGTGTGTGTGTGTCGTGTGTGTGTGTGTGACTCTTGGTTTCTGTAAGCATCATGTGGACCAGCTGCAGATGGCAAACATAGTTATAGGTCTATCCTTGTGTATACCAAAAGCATTGAGATCCCTCTCACCTCTTCACCCCTCTTCCCCCCACACACAACACACACGCACAGCTCTTAACATTACTATCCCCTCATTTAGTGGCCGCTCCTACATCACTTACCAACCTCTCAATCTCACCACCATCACTCTCACTCTCAACCCTTCTGCACCCGATGGACTCATCTTGTTCACCAGCAAATCTGACAGTGACTTTGGTGACTACCTTTCAATTGCACTAGTGAATTACTACATCCAGTTTCGGTACAACCTTGGTTCTGGAGCAGCCACTATCTCAAGTGCTCAAGCCTTACAAATGAACACCTGGTACACCATTACTGTTCAACTTAGTGGGCAAAATGGAACCCTCTATATTGACAACTCGGACCCAGTGTTTGGACAGTCTAATGCACCCTTCACTACGCTTAATGTCCGCAGTAGTCTGTGGTTGGGTGGTTACATGAACTTTGTGAATGTGTCTTCTATCACTGGCACAAACCAGGGCTTCACTGGCTGTGTTAGCTCACTCAGCATAGACAACATGGAGGTAGACCTAATCCTAGATGCAGAGTCAGGGTACGGTGTGGGGATGTGTAACTCTAGCTCGTGTCAGGGCAACCCATGCTTCAATGGAGGGTCATGTCTCGATGCTGGCTCTAGCTTTGTCTGTGAGTGTGTCGGTGGGTTCACTGGCCCACTCTGTGGGTCCATGGTGAACCCATGTACTAGTGATTCATGTCCAGTGGGCTCCACCTGCCAACCCAGCATCAATGGTCTCAACTTCACCTGCCTCTGCCCCCTGGGGAGGGGAGGAAACAACTGTGAGGAAGGTGAGGGAGAACAATATCTTGCTGTAATTGTTTTTCTTCTAGTGTAAGAACAATCCAGTTAATACAGTACAACTGAAAGCTAACATTAAGGTGGCGGTGAAGTCTTTCGGCGGAGGTTAACGAAAGCTAACATTAAAGCAACAACAGTAGTGGTGTGATATATCAACAATGACTTCCCACTAAGTCTCATAGGTGGCCTTAGTTCATACTGCACGCTGCAGATTTCTCATGACAATAATTCATAGATCAAAATGTTGTACTTAAAAAGTACTTCCCTGGGAAAGTATGATTTGTATTAGTTTGGGCTACTCCCATCGCTATCACTGTGTATTATATGTGCTTCAATTTCACTAGTCAGAACCTCCATTTGTACAATTTTTCTTCCCCTGAAAGCTGATAAAGCCATATTACTGACACAATAAAATTCTCATGGTCTCTCCCTACTTCCACAGTAATCACTGTCACCACTCCGTCCTTCAACTCCACTTCCTATCTCGAGTTCCCTGACCTATTTAGCAATATCTCTACCTCTACAATACGCCTGGTCTTCAATGCTGCAGCCCCACGTGGACTCTTGTTCTATTCTGGTAACACCACTCTCAGCAGAGATTTCATCTCTCTCTCCTTGGTGGATCAGCGTGTAGAGTTCCGCTATGACCTCGGATCAGGACCAGCCATCCTCATCAGTGCTCCCACTGTGCTGAACACATGGCACACTGTATATGCTACAAGGGCTAAAAGGGATGGGATGTTGGTGGTGGATGATATGGCTCCCGTGATGAGACAGTCTGTTAGCACCACAACACAGCTGAATGTGGGTGGTGGTATATTTGTAGGTGGAGTGAGGGATTATTCTCTTGTGTCCTCAATGGCTGGGAGTGAAGTGGGGTTCATCGGCTGCATTGATACACTAGAGGTAAGAAATGCATAGTATCGTCTTGACTTGATTGGTGCTTGCAAATCTTTTTAGTCCCATTCCCAGGCCTTCCCCAGTTCCAGTTTTTAGTTTTGATTACTTGCAGTTGGCCATGGGTGTAATATCTGCATACTGCAAGCGATCAAAAGCTGGAGCAGGGTAAGGCATGGGAACAAAGCTAGCATTTTTTTATCAGAAAGGAAAGCTATGCAGTGATTACGTAATTGTCAACTTAGTAGCTAGCTTTATTATTGTACTGCAGTTGACACATGTATCATCACTTTCTCTTTTTCTTCTAAGATTGACAGAACAACAGTGGATTTGATTGGCTCCTCAGTTGGTGGGCGTGGCATCACACAGTGCTTGGCTGACCCCTGCTTACCAAACCCCTGTGCAAATGGAGGCTCTTGCCAAGTTGAGGGGGCAGGATACGTGTGCCTCTGCCAGCTAGGATTTGATGGAACCACCTGCAATACTGGTAAATAACCTGTTGTGTTGTAGCCTTGTTCCCAAGCCTCTACTCAAGCTGTTGCTGATTTACCTTTTACTATGTAAAACACCTTAACTTTACATTTCTCTCTATTGTTCCTCCTTCAATTTTCATTTGTGTTATACATACACATCACACACAGCTGTGAACATATCTGTTCCTTACTTTGGAGGAAGATCCTACCTTGCCCATCCCTCCCTCACTAATGCCTTTGCTGTCACTTTCCTCTACCTGGAGATCCGACCAAATGTCTCTGACGGTCTCCTCCTCTACAACAAGCAGCAGGAAGGATTCGACTACATTGCACTCCTGATGCGATCAGGTCAAGTAGAATTTTGGTACAACCTCGGCTTGGGGCCTGCCACTATTATGAGTCCTACTCCACTGTCATTGGGAGACTGGCATACAATCGAGGCATCACGCAATGGACGAAATGGACAACTGACAGTTGATAGCTCACTGCCAGTGAGTGGCACGTCACCAGGCACATTCACAAGTCTGCAACTTGGTGATCCTCTTTTCATAGGAGGTGCCCCCATGCTACCCTCC